>WOGO01000959.1:0-20010 GCA_015342085.1 Leptinotarsa defecta | reverse complement strand
AGATGTTATTTTTGAAGACAAGATTGATAGCAACTTACTGGATAAAAAGGATGTATCAAAAATAAATATAGAATGGGTAGATGATGAATGTAAGAAATTGACAGATCCAGAAATACCAGTAAACGAGAATAACGATTTGAAATCAGAAAACGAATCGAACTCAGAAAATAGAGAAGAAACAAATGTAAGAAATGGAATAAATGAAATAACTGCTTACAGTGATAGTGACTTTGCGGGCAAAAAGCACCTCAGGCTATGTAATTATGTTTTGTGGTGGCCCTATTTCTTAGTGTTGAAGAAAACAGCCAACAGTATCACTATACAGTACTGAAGCAGAATCCATTGCTGCTGCAAAGTGTGTCAAGGAACTGATATATTCGAAACATTTGATTGAAGAACTCACAAATATCGAAGTGAGAATAAAATTGAATGTGGATAATCAAAGTGCTATAAAAATTATTGAAAATAATTACTATAATGAACGTTCTAAGCACATAGATGTTAGGTTCCATTTCATAAATGAGAAAATCAAAGAAGGTTTGATAAGTATGTTTGATAAGCAAACGGCTGATATATTCACGAAACCTTTGGATGTAAACAAATTTCAAAGATTCAGGAATACATTGAAGTGTGGTATTCCAGAATAACTTTATGTATTTGTCATTTTCTTGAAGTACCTGCTCAATTACCTGAACCTACTATTAGTAAAGTAATAGTATCATCAGGAGGTATGCTGGGAAATATATTCTGCACATCAAAGGATAGTAATTTTGCGTTGTCTGGTAGAGGTATGTTCTCTGTTTTATTGATTGAGTCATATGAGTTCCGTAGACTCAATTTTGTTTGGAAGTTACAATGGTTTAAGATGATATTGATTAGCCTTTCTGATAATTTCACTGATGGTGCAGTGACGAAGGAAATCACTGGTCTAATTGGATAACTCTGTTTGTGCAGTTTTATGAGTGAATATAATTTTGGCATTTGGGGGTTAATTACCATATCCTTGAATATTTGGAAGGCTTCAATATCTTGAGCGATTATCAATATGGCTTTGGAGAACAAAGATCAACAGGCGATCTTCTATCGTATGCCACCCATATTTGGAATAACGCAATCAAGAGCTGTAGGGCTTGATATTTCTAAGGCCTTTGGACGTATGTGGCATGAGGGTTTGCTGGCCAAACTTTGTAGCTATGGTTTGTCAAGTTATTTTTGTATATGGCTCTTAAGCTTCCAGAAACGTTCCCTGCAAGTAGCCGTTGACGGATATCTCTCGTATACTTTTACCACCAACGCTGATGTTAGTGGGAACTATAACGTCTCCAACTTTCTTTCTATCGTATATTCACTACTTATTGGAAGAAACCCAGAATATATTGCATCAAGTTGCAAACATCAGCAGTGACTCGAATTATCTCTTTTATGTTCATCTTTTATTTTCGGTATCTTACATCATCTTTATCCTGAAGTCTGAGATGCATCTGGCATAATCAACTAAGAAATATTTATAGAGGGTGAAGGTTTTCGACCCTCGCTGTTTTCTTCTTTCTCTTTGAAAGCCTTTACGGCTGGGGTTACCTCCAGTCGACAGTGGTGGTAGTGAAGCTGCTTTTGTATGTCCACAACCTCTTCTGTTGAAACTACTGTTGTTTTCGAATTGTTATTCTCCATCACGGAACCTGGTATATCTTATTTTTCTTGCTGGCAACCGGTGTCGTTGATGGTTCCAGATTCATCTTTATGTCTGTAACAGCGGTGCTTATTGTATCTGATGTCAGCTCTCTGCAGCAGTCTTTGGTACTACTGCAGCTCTTCGTATCTATTGAATGTTGTCCGCCTGTTCAAAGGCAAGAGTTTAGCCTTCCGAGGTATCTGTTTCTATGTGAATAAGTGGAATTGGATCTTAGACGTCCTTGCTGTGAATTTGTATGATTTAGGGTTTCAACACCGAATACAAAGTACTTTTGAGTTATTTTAAGTAGTTCTATGTGATTTTTATATACTCCAGCCTAACTTGATTTCATATATTCTATAATTGATTCTACGAGAGTATGGTATTAAATTTTCAGTTTTCTGGTTCCTCCAATATTTTTCGAATTTTTGATGATGAGTAGTGATTTTGATTTTTTGACATCCTCAATGTGTACATTCCTTTCACACGCATATCAATTTTTCCAAGGTAACTCATGGATTTGATGGAATGGAATGAATTATTTTCAGAAAAAGTAGTTGGTATAATTTTAGTAAATGGATTCCACACTTTTGATGGAATGGGATGAATTATTTTCAGAAAAAATAGTTGGTATAATGTTTGGTAGATGAGATGATTATCTTCTCATCAAACCAACCTAATTGAGGAAACTTATGTTTGAAATAGATTTTACAGTTGTTAATCGTGTAATAACATTTTAGAGACATTCTGTATCTGTAGAGTAGGGTGGGTGAGTGTGAGCCCACAGCACTTAGGCCAGATGTGACCCTTTGTACATCCTCCCGAGGAGTTGTCCTCCTAGGTCATCGTCCATTCTGTCCTTTTCGGGAAGGTGGACAGGTCACTGAGAGACATCTCCTTTATATCGGCAGGTGTAGGCCAAGACTCGCCGAACATATACTCTCTTATTGACGATAACTCCAGATATTCGCATAGGACATGTCACAGTTTCATCTTCCTGTTCACACATCCTGCATAGAGGTGTATCCACTATCCCCATATTGTCGGTGTGTTTTCTTAGTAGACAGCGGCCAGTCAGAAATCCTACTGTTGAGCGTAGATTTTTCCTGGTCATTGCCAGATATTTCTTCGGTGCCAGCTTCCCAGGGTCGCCCAGGTTGATCCTGGCAAGATTGCATCCTTTGTTTCCATCCCATTTCTTTAGAGATTGAGCATGGGTGTAACATTTGGCTAGTTCCGCAATTGTCGAAGCCATCAGGCCGTAGGTGCCACTGGGTCCTAAAATTTTAGTCCAGCCGCTTCCTTGGCTGAAGAGTCGGCAATGCGATTACCTTTACTCCTGTCGTGCCCTTTAACTCACCTCAGGCTTTAGCCTCACCGAGGCTTTAGCTAAATCTTGGTGGCATTCTAGTACTAGCCCTGAGGTAACACGTTGTCTGTTCAAAGCTAATAGGGCTTATCTGCTGTCGGTGCAGATTGTTATGTTTTTGCCAGAAATTCCTTTCCTGTTTATTTATTTTGTGGCGATTGAGATATCAACCAGTTCTGTTTGGACCACGTTGGTATTTTTCCCACTCCCCACTCAATCCTTATGCTGAGTGCTCTGGAGTACACTCCATATCTTGAGTTTTCTAAGGTTTTTGAGCCGTCTGTATATATGCGTATTGCATTAAATTTGTAGCATCTGACTCTGTGTTCTGTTTCATTTGTATTTTGTAGGGTTTATTAAACACAAACCTGGGCTCAACTGCATCAATGGTTGCCTGCAGAAGAGGTTGCGCAGTAAGCCTCAATTGACCCACTCCTACTTCGAGGTTCACAACAGCCGGGCGCAATCTAAACATGGCCATTAACGAAACCTCTTTAACGTACAGATCCAGAGGGGCCAGACCCGTATATAATTCCATTGCCGCGGTTAGTGTTGTTCTCATGGCTCCTGTGATGTTTAAACGAGCCAGTCTCTTTGTTTGATATGATTTTTGGACGTCCGTTGCTTGTAGAACTTTCGGTCCGCATGCAATGGCTCCGTACGTTAACATATGTCTTATTATTGCAGTGTAGATCTAGGTGCCACATGTGGTGGAAGACATTGTTCATAAGTCACATATGCTCTTTTTGCTCTACTCTGTAGATGAGGATTCCATGATAGCTTCCTGTCGAGGATAATACCAAGGTATTTCACCTCTTCAGAGAAGTTTAGTTTGCTTTTGAAAACTTCGGGAGGTTTTAAGCCCGACAAACTTTTTTTCCTGGTGAAAAGGACCATTTGGTGACTTGAAGGGGGAAAAGCTCGATATGGCCCAACTTATCTTGTTCTCGTCAATTACTGCATTAGCAGATTGCCAGTTGTGTTGTGAGGGTGTTATTGGTATTTTCATCCAGTTCGTCGTTCTAGAAAAGACAGAACCTGAGAAGTGAATTTTCATAAGAAACACAGCACTCTCTTGGAGGTTGACGTCTGTGTCGCCATATTCCTTCGTCAGGATGCCTCTACTCTTATGGTGGTCATTTGAAAGTGCCTTCTGTAACCTATAAGCTAGTGGCATACTTCGACTGTCTTACAGTAGGCTCTCTAGGCTTCTCTTTATTTTTGTCTGCAGACTTTTTTGAAATTTCTGAGGTTGGCTTGATATATACCCCAGTCCTCTTCGAGTCTTGTACGTATTGGTTGTGCTATCTGTTTGAACCATCCTCATCGAATAGGACTCCTTGTAGGTAATGTCTATTGTGTTTTGGATAGATACCGTGTACCTTTCCAGTTCTTCATCATTGCCAAGAGTCAGGACCTCTGTTTCCTGCAGAGCTCCTTTTAACAGTCGATTGTAGAAATCTACATCCGTCATCTTCGTGTCACGGGATTTTACAGTGTTCCTGAGATCGTGGCTTACCGTGAAGGTCAACCAGCGGTTTTGTGACAGAAATATGGTCCGAGACTTGCCAGTCCTGGATTTTGTTTGATATTTTGGCTGGCGTATATTTGCCTTTTCCACCTGGACATTCTGACTGAATTGTGCCATCGGAAGGGCTCTGTAATTCCTAGGAACGTAAACAGCCATCCTAGGATGCTGATTGCCTGGTAAGCTGAAAATTTGACCAGTTAGGCTATTGAAACCAGTAGCTTTGGTCTCCATTATCCCGGGCTCCTTGATCAAAGCATTGCCCTCCCCCAATACATCAAGGTGGCGACATAGTGTTGCCGTTGCCGCCTTTTTGTGTTGTAGATTGCATTGTATTATTTTAATCTTTTTTTCGACGACCTTGCCCACGAGACAGTTGTTGGATTTAAAGTTACTTTTAGAGGTCCATCTGCTCCCCCGTTAAGGGGAGGCGACCTCGCTGTTTTTGGGTGCCTCCTCCGTCAGGTCATCGACTGTCATCTGTTCAGATGCTTCGACTTCCTTTTCGGGGCCCATGGTGGCCTTGGAGTCAATATCCACTTTAGGTGGCTTGACTTTCAAGGACCTAGGGTCTCCAGAGGTACCCTTTGCTCCTTTTCGTGTTACCCTTATAGTCAATGAGGTGAACGTATAGCTTATCCTCCTCGACTTCTTCTTTAGGACCACCGTATCATCGTCTCCGATCTCCAAGACGAAGAGGTGTCCTTGTGGGTTCACTTTCACCTCATGGCGGAAAGTGCACCATCTTACTACTGTCAGGTTAGGGTTCTGCGCCTTCAGGTGACCAAGTACCTTCTCCTCTTCACCGGATGTCGTCTTGTGGACGTCCTCCGGGATTCAGAGCGAGGCTTTGGTAAGCTTTGGGAGCTTATCCACACTGACGACCACAAGTGATGACTCCTCCCACGGCTCACTATTCATTGTGGCTTTCTTCAGCCACTCTAGCGACACGTCGTCATCGCAGACCACTAAGATGATTTCACCGGAGTATGTTCACGACTTGAACGTGGGCGGTTCACTGCTGCTGGAGGCGAAGAAGATTATATTGTTCAGCTCCTTAAGCAGTTGTTTTTTTATGAGACTCTCCCGTTCTGCGGTAACCCAAACGTACGGGTTAGTCTCATCTGTGATGGTGACCTTGGAAGGTGAACTTTGGAAGGTGCAGCGACATTACTGTCGCTGCACCTTCCTGAATATAATGAGGTTTCGCGGCCATTCAGCTGTCGGCACGATTCCTTTCACCTTAACTTGGATAGGCTGGTCCACGGTGGCATGTTTCGTAGTGGCTTTTGGAGAGTGTTTTAGATTCCCTCACCCTACTTATTTCTGCCACTGAGCAGGAGTCATGCGATCCCGTTCGTAAGGCCACATTGGCTTCTCGGATAGGGCCCCCTGTTCCCTGGCCGTTCCCCTATTCGCCACCTGGGGACGCCCTCGATAGACAGCCCAACCCACCGGTTTAGTGATATTGTTATGGATATTATTGGCAATACGAGTATTTTTGATATAAGTGATCTGAATCTAGATATATGAAAATTTTGAGGAGATCAATGTGAAAGGTTTCATTTGGTAAATTCAATTTTTCAAAAATGGACGGAATTCATAACAATTTCATTGTTGCAGAATATCTTATTGAATAGGATGACACCGTTTTTTGTATTCAGATCAGTGCAGTGATTTATCTGATGAAACGACGATAGGTTAAACTCAGAGAAACTCCAAAATGGGTATCCAAAGTAGCTTTTACTGAAAATAGGTCGAACTAGGATAGCAATCAAGTAATTTCAATATGCAACTAGTGAAGGTCTGCATTGAACTTAACAAATATTTCTCTAAATAATTGATTCGACCAATAGAATATTCTTATGAAATTACAAAGCTTTTGACGATGCTTCAAATTCAAAATTATGCGAAGTAGGTATCAATTTTCATTGACCGGAGAATTACAAGATAAAAATCGAAATAATAGATCTTTAAACTAATTTCAAATGATAGACAATACGGTGAAAATTTTCCTCAACTCCTCCACTTATTCGGACTGCATATTTGAAATTTCATGAAATAAAGAGGGTTTTAATTTTTGAACTACTGAAGAGGAAATTGAAAGTAAAACTTTTACTTTTTTTTCTACTCACAAATAATTTCCTGTATTGAATTTTCGCGAATCTTCAGATTTGAAGTTTTCAAAGCTGATTAATAGCAGTGAATCACAAGCGTTATTAATTACACTGCAATTTATTGATCTGAAATTCAAAGTTGAATATAATGACACTGTTTTTGTTTCCTATTTTACCTAGTATGTATAATTCAAACTCGGAAACATGTTATGTTATAACATTACGTGTTAATATATTTTGGATATTACGTCCATTAAAGTTCAGGTTTCAAGGTCTTGGAAAATTGTTATAGTAGTGATTATATAATTTGAGTTCATTCATTAGTTTGTTTCCGTCTGACGTAGTTAGTGAACATTCGAATCCACATTAATAATACATCAAGTGAATGTTCGAGATCCTTTGAAATTGAAAAAACAAATATTTTGGTTCAACATGGAACACTTTCAACACTTTAATTTGAACATTTGATTTATCGAACAATGTTCAAAATATGTGTTGTTCAATCTATGTATCATTTTTATGATACAACCCTGAGTATTCAACTAAAAAATGTTTGCCCTTTCTTTACTTGTGTAAAGATGTGGAAAATTTTTTTCAGATTACAAAAAGTGAAAATTCTCAAAAAAGGTCGATAAAAAACTATAGTTTTTTCAGTTGAATATTTGAAATATCTACCAGATGTTTTCGAGTAATTTTGAGTACACATTCATTGAAATCTGAAATATTTTTTCATCTGAAAATACTATTATAAAATTCACTGTATGTATGCATTGAAAAACTTTGGTCACTATAACTTTAGTGAAAACTTTGAGTTTTCCATACAATAAAATAGTAATTGTTGGAAGCCCTGGTGAGAAGGATCATCAATATTGTGTTGAACATAGCGATGAAATTGAGTAATTTTTTCCACCTACAGTCATAGCAAAATTAATACCGATAATCAATTTCAGAAAGTGTTATGCATAAATTTGTTGAAGGTGTAATGTCCAGTTCTTTGTACATTTTGCGAACGAATTCGAGTATTTACTCAAAAATAACAATTTTTTTTTACTTTGGTAACTTATTTTAACTGGTTGGAATGAATTTCACAGATCATAACCTCATCAATAAACCATAATCATAAACATAGGTAGCGAATCGAAATGAGTCCATGTTTTACCAATTTTTCTAAATGAAAAATGTCAAAATCAAGAATGGACTTTTCGTAAGTTGATTTATTATAATTATTATATTCTTGGTGACAGGTGAGAGACCGAATCCGACTAACTTCAGCTTTAGTGGTGGATCCTCTATATCTTCAACATGGTTACTCAGATGCTACAATTGATTATAGACATTGGGGAGTTCCACTCAGTAGAAGATTTAGATCACTGAAATTATGGTTTGTGCTACGCAGTTATGGGCTGTCAGGACTGCAGAAATATATCAGAAACCATATCAGATTAGCACAAAGATTTGAGGAGTTGGTCCTCAAAGACAAAAGATTTGAAATTTGTAATGAAGTTAAGGTGAGTTATGAAAAATTGAATATGAATGAAATAAATGATTGAGTGGTTGTTTAGAATTGAGGTTGGAAAAATACTGTATTAATTTCAGTTAGCACTCGTTTGCTTCCGGTTGAAAGGCAGTGATAAACTAAATGAAAAACTTCTCAGCAATATCAACGCCTCAGGAAAACTGCACATGGTTCCATCGAATGTTAATGATAAATATGTTATAAGATTCTGTGTCGTAGCAGTTAATGCTGAAGAGGCAGACATCGGTAAGAATTTATAATTTCAGGAAAGTTAATCGAAAGTTAATATATTATTTTTCAAGATCATGCCTGGGAAGTTATAAGAGAATTTGCAGATGAGTTATTGGAAGTCCAGATCACAGAGAAAGAACAGGTACTTTCAATATTATGATTACATGTTTCGCTGTTAATAGTTACTGAACTGAATTTAACAAACATTCTTATTCACAATTCGAATTCAATTCGTGTGGCAGCAATCGTTCCAGCCTATTGAGCTGCGTCAGTATCTGACAAGGTAGAAAGGCTAATTTGAATTGACTGGTCGAATGCCATTTTCGTTGGACTAGAAAGTATTACCTATATCAGTGTGATTTTCTGAGTATAAAAAAATCATGCTGTCGCTTTCTCAATCTATGGAGTGAGTAGCTGAGAAGTCACAAAGGTGGCGGCTTGGTGTAATAGATTCCTTATCTATATGGTTGAGGTAGGGTTACTATATAGGAAGGGCTGCGAAATACGATCGACTTGAGACGAGGAGGTATCCGAAGATAAGGGAAAGGTGTAGTTGCAAACAAAGTTGGCATCGGTGACATGTGACAGCAATTTCGACGTTACTGAGTTTGAATTTCAGAACAAAGAGTTACTTTGGAAGTTTATGGTTTGTTTCTGAATTATCCTAAGGTTTTCACAGTTCGTTTCTATTTATAGTTCATATTGTATTATTAGTTTGTAATATTTTGATAATGCCGGGACATAAATGAAACTGCCCTTTGAATTCTCAAAGATTTTTCTGTAATGATACTTTGAGACAGCTGTAGATACATTTTTGCCACAATTCCGATAATCGGGTTATCCGATGATCAAATTCAAAACCCTTCCTAAAGATGTGTAGTTCATGCACAAAAGTTTTTTTCAGACACAAACAGAAAAAAAAACACTTTTGAAACAAATACTTCCAAATCCTATTGAACACTGAATTACAATAATATCACTTTTTCTTGGTCAGTTTCTACTCCAAATATTCGTTGGGGAATTGTAATAGATATTATGCAAAAAAACGCTAAGCAACGTAATATACATATGAAACAGCAACTATCATATGAAATTTCAGTTACAAGCAAATTCATCATATCTTAGATTACATGAATTGATTTTGTATTTACTTTTCCAGTCTCATTATGAGAATGAGTTGAATAAAATGAGTGAAATATATATATATATTTATTGATACTACTGAATATGATAATTGTTCCTTTGTTTATTTAATGAAAATGATCCTTGGCTCACTCACTTTTATATTACTATGTTGATGAGATATTGTCTTGTGGTAATGATTGAAAAATTTGCTATTTGAGTATTATTACTTTTCAATAGTTGACAAGATTTCTACTGAAAAAAGGAGTTTGATACTGCCTTTCTATGAGAACATTTTATAAAAAGTACCCTTTTCAGTCATATTTTTTATCCCATATTCTGGAAGAACAAAATTGATACCGAGGTCACTAGACTCAACGTCACCTCATTTTTTTCTATACGGTTACCTCAAGTAAGTTGCTTATAAAATCCAATCTGCGCCACTTGGGGGAACAAATCTGCACACAACTATGTTGATACTAAATTCGACGATGAAATTTATAGTGGTTGTTCAAACTTTACTTATTTGTAGGTATTTTCGTATTCACATTTTATATTTCTATACTTATATTTATCTTATATATAAGCTTTGTCCAATGACCAAAAAGTATATTATTATTAATAAATCAAGCATGTCGCGCTATTACCAGAACAACATTGGTCAACGTTTGTGCAAATTTGAAAATTATTTGTATTATTGTTCACAAAACAACGGAAATTACTTTGAATATTTACCTTATTGCCATTTTCAACAACTTTTTAGTTGAATAAAACTTCATTTAGTGTTCCTTCCAAGGTAATATTTCACAATTACTGATACACCCTGTAGAATTATTATGTATATCATTGGATACCATTTTTTCTAGTCTTTTCAATGATCTGTTTAAAAAAATCTGTTTTTCCGTTAATCAGCTGTCGCTGTGTCTCAAGTAGGGGTTTACTATTCAATTTATTTTAGTTGGTGTAGGTGAGGCCTGGGGATTGATGGGGCCAATTTACGAGTACTTTTTCTTGTCATTTTATTTCTCCCTTTCTATCCTAAAAACGGTCTTGTAATTTTTTTGATATACAGGGTGTAACATAAGTAAGTTGAAATATTCAAGTGACGTATTCCTGAGACAATTTTAAGAGAAAAAGTCTATATGAACTTGTGTCCAAAAATGCTTCTTTTTGGAGATACGGGGTGTTGAAGAATCACCAAGAATGATTTTGGAGACCAATGGGAACATCTTCCATAAGTTGAGAAAGTTGAGAAATGTAGGTAAGTATCTCTATTCAAATGTAAGGCAGAAAATGGAGCCCAATTAAATAATCTCCAATTATGCCTACCCACAGATTAAAAGAGAACCTGTCATGAAAATGAGTTTGCGTCATCGCATGTGGCTTATCTTCCGCCCAGATATGGTTGTTATGGAAGTTCATGATACCATTTCTTGAAAAATTTGCCTCATCTGTGAGGAGGATTTTCGATAAAATTTGCGGATAGTTGCTTCGTTCAATTTTAATATGTTTATTTTCCTAATAAATAACATAGTACTTCTCCGAATTGTTTTTTTACAAACTCCGAAATGTAGTACTTTTTAATTGAATAATTAAACCTGACAACTTTTTTCAATTTGGATATAATAAGCAGTTCGATAATGCTCAGTTTAGAAGAAGTCTGTACGGGTATACTGCGTATAAAGTTTGATGTAAATAACTGAAATTGCAAAAAAGTTATGACAAAAACCTACCATGTTTTGAAAAAATTCAACAATCTGTATTTCGAAAACGAATCATTGTTCGTTAAACATTTTACAGGGAAAAGTTGTTTATTTTGACGAGATCCACCACATACTTAGTTTTTGTAATGTTCTCAGCAACTTCACTTAGCTAAGTAATATGCATCGATATAGAAAATTGTAAATATCTCGAAAACGATCATCTCCAGCGTTGTTGAGGTTGTGTGCCTTTTTCACTTGAAAAAGATGTGGGAATTAGGTTTTGTCATGAAAAGTACCAAAAGTTCACTGTCAAAAAAGTTAGGGCAATTTGAAATAAATAATGACAGCGTACGCAGCGCCCTCTAGATGTTACAAGAAAATTAATATGAAATTATGATTTCCCACGTCAAAAAAACCCTGGGTACGGAATTTCGTGCAAATAACTCATTTTTTGCCAGAGTTATTTTCAAAAAGCGAACAATAAAAGTTAATTTCAACACTCCGGATCTCAGGAATGCGTCACTTGAATATTTTAACGTACTTATGTTACACCCTGTATATAGCATATTGTAAGTTTTTAAATTGTCACATTGTATGATGGATAACCTACCCACATCAGTTATGACCCGTTTGTCCTTCTGACAAACATCAGTTCAAAGGGGAAGGGAGCCAGGCTCCAACCTGACTAAATTCATTTCGTCTGATGGATAACCTCTCAAACTCAAGTACAATTTAATCCATACAGAATGAAACATAACATAAATCAGCGTTTTGTGATAAGAATATAATTTCTCAACTCTCCCAAAACTATCAATAATTACTTTACCTGCAGAAGTCATTTTCGAATACTGAGAACCTTTCAATGAAACTTTTTTTAACTTGTGTTCTCACTAAGCCATCAAACCTTCTTACCTGTCCTCTGCTATTTTTTTATCGAGTTCATCGCAACTCTCAGTATAAAATGAATTAGATTCACCGTGATCTGAACTTCCTAATTCAGTATGGTTATAGATTTGAATTTCTCCTGATAGCTGCATTAATTGATGTAGGGACTGGACATCTCATTGATTCGAAAATAATCACTTCCGACAGAGCTCCGGCTTTCATTCAATAAACAATCAAAATTTTACAGATCTAAACTTTTTATAAGTAATTTATAATTGATAACAGAAGTAACTACTTCATTTTCATCAACAAGTAATTGGGAAAACCAGATTCTGAGAACTCCAACAGCAACATAAGAAGGAAAGAAAAAAAAACTTTTTTGGTATTTTTTTTTCGAAAATTTATAGCGATATTGTAAATACATTCGTCTTGATGATATTTTCGAGTTTGCCATAGAAATTATTCACTTGACAATATTATTAATAGTTTTCTTTATGAAATGAGAATCATAGCTGAAAATATACTTTGGAACTTGGGCAGTGAATAAGTATGTTCACAAAATCAAATATTTTTTGTGATGTCGATATTTTCAAAAAAGTTTTGGGGAAATAACATAACGATAATTAGAGAAATTTGGTAATCCATGAATTTTCTAGAATCACTATAGTTGGGATTAAATCAAATAAGCGAATGAATGTCATTACGTACTGTCATCTATGACATGAGTTTATTTAACTCATTCTTGGCATAAGGTTGTAATTTAATGAATGAATTGAGAGCTTTATCTTGTACTGTTATCCAAATTGGTACTGAAGAGTTCCATGTAAGTGAAATTTTTCCTCTTGCGTATGCTATATTGTGTAGCAATCCTGTGAATGATATCGGATTCAATTTTTTAACGAATGTTCACATAAAATTAGTTATTTCGAAAGTATTTTTTCTTTTGTGTTATTTAATGTTTATACGAGATTAGTTGTTTCAAAAGGGATGAGGGACTTTCTCTTTCAGTTTGTGTCTGAAAGTTATTTTTTGCACATTTTGCAATTGATTGATGAAGACGAAGTAGAAAGCCAAAATATTTCTTTCTCTAAAATTGATCTTCCATAAAAATTTACCTCTTTCAACTTAAAGAGATATTTGTTTCTGTATTGTACATGACGGCCGATAATTTGAACATTATTTATTGATAAATGAGTTGAAATACCAATTATACACAAACTGAAAACCTGAAATGAGAAATGAATTGATGTGGATGTATGATGAAAAAATAAAAAATAAGGAAAAAAAAAGATTTCAAACCAAGTGTTAGGGTTTTAACCCCTATAATTTCTAACACCAGGTGACTTCAAACCAACACTACTTTTCACTCGATTGGAAGTTTCCATATGTTGCATATCTCTACTAGCCTACTCGAATGCGTCATTGGTCGAAGTGTAGTCAGCTTCTGTGTACTTTCTCTCCCTGTGGATGATTTCTGCTTTGTACCACTCAATGTTATATTGAGATTCCAAACATGTTCTGCTGTTCAAAATTTGCTGGTTTATTCTCTTGTGCTCACCACACCTGGCGTATAAATAACTAAGATTTTATTGTGGTGGTTGAAAGATTCGAAAACTCTTTTGAATTTGTTGGTGATATGAAAGTCTACCAATATGATGGAAATATCAAAATGTGGTTGAGAGTCAGTCAATATTAACACAAAAAAATTATATTGGAATGCTTTCAATGTGTATAGTCTGATGAGAACTGAATATTATCAAAATTTCTAAATTTGAAAATTCAAAAATAGGGTGGTAAGAAGAGTTCAAAATACTATTTAACATTACTTTAGCTTATTCTGAAGCTCAAAAAAAGTTGTGATGATAATGTGCATACAGTTTTCGAACATCTCTCCAAAAGTGAAATGGTAAAAAACTGAATCGTTTACTTTGTTCATAGGAAGAACCAACAGGTATTATTCAGTTTCATAGTAACATGCCCCAAAATTTGCAATTCTAGCTTTGAATTTTGTCTGTGACTATAACAGTTTCCAAAATGTACCTATTTCACTCAATATAGTTTGTTTTATTCTGAATACATTGTGAATTCTGTAGCCCGTCAATGCAATAACTTCAATAATCAGCACATATTTTAGATCAATAACTCCGAACAACTACTCCGAACAAAATAGTATGAATCAGGGACAGTTCAGAAATTATGAACGAATAATATCCACCTTGTAAGTTGGCAACTGAAACTTTTAAATTCACACGTTTTTATTATGTAATATTGAACCTGTTTGTTTGAACTTCCTCATTTGTATGATCTTATATTTTTCCCAAAATAACTTTGATTAAATATTTTTTTGCTTGCTCGAAAAACGTCCCATTGATAAAATAAACGGTTGCCATTGAACACTATAAAAAATGGAATGTGATAAACAATGAAGTCAGCAGGTTCATTTATGATATATAAGTCATCAAAAATATGTTTAGCAGCAAGCTCCAACATAGAGGAAAATATTGAGTTGCTGAGTGCATTTTCATCATTAAAAAACAATTGAATAACAATTGTCTTCAACAGTTAATGGATTTTTTCAGCTCTAAAAAGAAATTGTCTTGTTCACAATTGAGTGAATTTTTTGTTAAAAATTAAAGAGATAGTCGTCTTCTTTATTTTGGAGTAAAATATCGTAAATCATTCACTAATGAACTAGTTCAAATATTTTTGAATAGGGCTGAAACTGGGAATTCATATTTTCTACCATCACAAATCAATTCTGTTTTGAAAAATCGCTATGCAAAATTTTTAAAACAATTGTATAGATGAAAATCCATATTGGCAATAAATAACTGTTTTACAAAAACCGCGACACGTGTTTCGCTATATAATAGAGAACATGGAGAACATTTCCGCGTTTCACTATACAAAGCATGTTTTTATCAAACACGTCTGATGAAGCAATCTTTTGCGAAACATATGTCATGGCTTTTGTGAAACTCTGATAGTGAAGTCTTGCACTAAATTGTAATAGTTATTGTTAGGAATGATCGTTTTTTACTGTTTCAAGTGTTCAAGAGTGTTCGTTCATTAGGGAATAGAAAAAAGAAAAACTACAAAAAACATAACTGTCCAGATGATTCACACTCATCCATTACAATCAATAATGAAACAATTTCCTTGGCTTTTCTTGCGTATTTTGCAATGGTTAGAAAACTGAGACGTCCTAAACAGAGTAAACAGAGTAATCACTGCCCAAATAATTTAGTGAAAAAAGTGGTTCCAGAGTTTGGAGAGAAAATTCAGGCACCTGAGGAAATTGTTGCAAACCAGAACTAGCTTCTAGCTCTTCAACAGCGAAGTAATCAGAAGCCGCTCACCTTTGATTAGGAGACGTGGTGTGTTTATCGTAAACATTTCTACTATTGGTTTGAACAGAAAAAATGCAACGGCACTTATATTGGCGCTGTGACAAAATACTGCAGCAATTTCAGCAAATATTCATGTTGACGAGCAGATACTGTAGTCAGCACCTTGAACAAGTCCGTAAATGCCCCCCAAAACTTCATCCACTAGATCACTGTTTAGGCCTTACTTTTGAAAAACATGTGAATTTCACCATGTACTGAAAAATGCGTATACACACACGAATTTGAAGCATCTAAAGATAATAAAGAATTATAGTCCTGATCTCTGCAATCACAGAGAAATTTAAGAAATATTTGGCGAACGCGGTTGGAATTGCCCAACTGTGGCGAAAGGGTACCTGTCAACGACTTGTTACTTCTAAAACAGTTTACTATGAAAGTTTCGCTACAAAAGGTTTCCAAACCAACGACATATGTTTTGCTATACACTGAACTATGATAGTAAGTTTTCATATAAATTTTCATTAGTATCGGCCAGTTCCATTTAATGTTGTCAAATTATTATCAAGTATAGAGTATCTCTAGAATTATTCTCGAATCGAGGCAAGAAGTTGGAATCCGATTAAGTAATGAAGATGACAGCTTCCCTCACGGAGACACCATCTGTAGGATCGACCAGAGGGCTCAATCCAAGAATATCATAGATAAGTGAGGCTTCAAAAGGCGGTCGTTGCAAAACTGAGCTTCGATATCGAACTTCTACGAGATACGCCCTCTGTTTTGACTGCAGGGTAGCTCGATGAAACCAGAGCCCAAAGACAAAGTATTCGTGATCCAGTATCAGACAGTGCTAGGCTGAACCACGAATTCATCACTCGACTGTCCTTAGTGGACAGAAAAAGATGATAAGGTTATTGGAAATAAAGAAACCAGATCGAACCGTTTCACTCTCAATTAAAAAAAATCAATAAGAGTAGGATAATTTGATGTAACTTTTTTGTTGACATAAGCGAGCTCCCAACACAAGAATGCAGGCTTTATATACCCATTCAGTGTTTCTGATACTTGTTGATTTCATGTTTGACAAAATAATTGATGGGGGAGTTGTTAAATGTCACTCGAAGAATCTGATGGAAACATTATCAATTGAATGGTGGGATGTAAATGAGGTTCATGATATTATCAATCTTCAAGGAAAATGATGAAAAGTAGTTCAAACAACCCCAATGGTGAACAGGTTCTGAACGATCTGTTATATACTATCCAGATGTCACCTGGAAGGTCGTTCACAAATATTTACATGACCTACTACCTCGAAACGAATGAAGAATCCGATATTTTCGAAACAAGGTTGTGGAAAATTTCAACCTCAAAACATGGCATGGAATGATATAGAATTCGTGAAATGAAAAGTTATAAAAATAATGCGATCGGAGTGTTTTGTGCAGTTATTTGTCAAGCATTATTTATTCCAACAAATAGTGTTCAAACACGATTTAAAGAACTGAAAAACCATGTGTATTCGTACTCGTATTCAAAATACTCGTATTAATTCATGCGAAAGTGAAATTGAACTATTTCATTTTTTGAACTGAGGGAAACATCCACAGAACATTCAGTCATATTGATGAAGATGTTGATTTCATGGTGATGGGTAAGACTTTTATCTAGTATAGTATATAGTACAATTACAAGAGTTTGAATGAAAATATTCACACCCATATGCAAAATATAGTTTGAATATTAAATTGAATAAGATATTATTGACTAGTTCAATTAGAGCTAATTTAAAATGAATTTCATGATGACTCCATCGCTCCAAAATAGCATTAACATAATTAATATACTTATACCAAGTTACGGTTACATATGGTTTCTCCTTAATTTTTATATGATGGAATTGGCCGATACTTGATGAAAATTCAAAACGTATTTGAAAAACACTTCATTGTGAGATTTTTACTAAATAGTTTTACAACAACGGGCTTATCTGAATACTCCCGAGGAAGTCATTGTTTGGCGGAACACGAGATGCGTTTTTGTAAAACTGTTTAATGAAAATCTCATAATGAGGTGTTTTTTGAATTCATAATTTTTGTTATTATCAGACGTGTAATAGAAACTGTTGGTGATTTATTCAAAATCAATCGAAAAATAATCCATCAATTGCACGAATGACCTAGTAACCCTGAGTTTGTTTTTTAATGTTATTAGTCATATAACTAGTTGAATGTTGGATATTCAGAATTCCATTATCTAAAATTATTGATGAGAAAATGAGGATAGAATATGAAAAAATTATAGCACCAAATTATTCGTTACGTACTAGTTTGTTACTTACGAACCAGATTATTTATCAAAGATACAAATCTAGCTCTGAATAGTCTAATAAACGAATGTAAGTAAAAACAATTCTGACCGTATTTGCTATGTCACATATGTCAGGAGAGACGTGAATATTTTGAAGAACTCTGTAGACTTCCAGGAAAAATTGTTGGTGGAGATTATTTTATTGGATACATGAACGCAAATATTTTGTTTGTGAAGATTATTTTTTTGGATATATGAACACAAATTTGTTTCAGGAATTGCATGATAAGGTGTTCGAACTATTGGAAAGGAAGAAAAAGGAAACCCTGGCACACAAACGCAGTTTTTTCGTGAGAATGGTCAGCGATCCCAAAATTTACAATCCATCCATTGCAAAGTCTATGCCGTCCACCAGGAGACACCTCACCGAACAGGCTGACTCTCCCAGTTCACCCGATGGAAACATTACAGTTCAACCCCCTTTGTAAGTGTTTTTCTTGAACTGAACACGTTTTCACTGGTTTGGTGTTTCTAAGAAAGTCCCTGGTTTTAGAACTATACGAGTTGTGTAGAATGTAATACTGATCTCTATTTTTTGAAAAAACTGAGTTTGAATCGAAAAGAGAATTTGTGTAAAATTTCGAAAATTGTCTGTTCTTCAAAATAACTCAAAAACTGCCAAATAATGATAATATGCAAACTATTGCTATAAAATGCATGTATCAAAGATACAATCGATATTTGTGTTTTTGAAAAAAAAGCCACCTTCTTACTACACTACAAAAATGCTCTTTTCGATTCAAACACAAATTTTTCAAAACACATCACTTTTAAACCGGTCGAACCTACAATAGAGCATATTAAAAGTACGTAAATGAAGTGAATTGTGAAGTGGTAAAGATGATTTTCATTTGAGATGGTAATTAGGGGATGATTTCTATATTTTTTTGAATCCTGAATAGAGCCCAACTTTATTATCGTCATAACGCGTATAATTTTGAAAGTCATAAACACTTTTTTGAAGTGCTAGCCACTTCAGAAAGTTTTTATTAGTTTTCCCCGAAAAATTCATCGTTTTTTGGTTACTTCATTTCAATTATGTCGTTTGATAAATAAGAACCAACCGTCAACAAGCTATTATTCCATTTGTATTGGGTCTGCAGATATCATAAGTTTGAAGCTATATATTCATTGAGAATGATTTTCCCATGAAATTCTTACTTTTCAGGTTAATCGCGAAATACCGTCTGAAAACGTCGGTTGTTTGAAAAGTCACTCGCGAATAAGTCGAAAAATATTGACTTTCAGAAAAAAATTATTGAAACAAAAGTTGCTTAGAATTAGTCAATCTGATCAATCCCGAATTTATCTTCAACACCGAAAACGATAGTAAATGAAACCATAATGTACATTTTTATGAGTATCCTATTTGAAAAAAATTACACGAAAAAAGTCATTGAATAAACTGAAGTATTTAATAAAAATTGTTTTGAAATATCTGCGAAAGTATTGTTGATGTCATTTGAAAGATAATATCAGACCGTTAGTCGAAAGCTAAGCAGTTTTTAGATGATTTGGCGGAAAGAAAAATGTTCGCTTTTTGTCTCGGTAGTTCTTTGGTAAAATTCATGATATGTGCGAATGTAAAGTAGGTCAGTTTGGTTTCTACAACCTGGTATTATAATATATTTCCAATATTCAATTATGGGTCGCTTGAGATTAGAAATAACTCCTTTTTCCAGTCTTGCCAACTTCCTACCTGTGGTAACTAGGATATAATACGTTAGATAATTACTAAGACAAGCAAATATATTTGCACATCAATTTACCGTTAGGTAGGTGGTTATTTTAATGTCTTTTATATCCATATACTAGTCATTTTGAAGAGATGACTTCCTCATTTCTCTTAAATACTATCACAATGGACGGATATAACAATGAATATTTAAATGTTTGTGTCTACAGTTTCTTTTGACATTCGAATTATTGAACCTAGATGTCACCCACTCCGTAATTCTCCCGAATAGAATGAAATACATAAATAGAATGATATCGAATAATTACACAACACAACAAAAAAATATTTTTTGAATGTTTCCTACACTAAATTAGTCAATTTCTACTAATTTTGGGGTGATAAAAACGAAAATAACAATGAAAAATTTTTATTAGCTCTGGTTTTTGAGATACACAGTACTTAATCTTAAAGA
>WOGO01000958.1:0-20014 GCA_015342085.1 Leptinotarsa defecta | reverse complement strand
AAGGTATTGATATGTATTGTTGAAGTGAAAATAAATATTCAGTTGATTCAATTATATATTAGTGTCAAAACAGCACCCCATAGTGCTAAACTGAATTGGAAAGTTTTCATTCAACAGACGTACTTTTCATTTGATGAAATTATATTGTTTGACTCAACCGATTTATTTTGAGAACTCAATAAATGTTATCCTTGAAATGATCCACAATTCATTTGACTAAGTAAAAGACTTCTTGAATTGAAATATTAGAGAAATTGAAATGAGAATTTCATTTTGTCTCCGCAAAATTATCATCTAATCGATACAATACACACGTTGTTTGGAATGAATGATATTTATTCAAAGTGATGAAATAAATTAGACTAAATAAATTTCTTTGAAGTAACAAATCTTTTTTTTCCGTGTAGAAGTTACTTTCAGATACAAACTGGAAAACCCCCTTCAAAACAACTACTGCCAGGAGAAAAAATACTTTCCAAACAACTAATTCCATATGAACACTGAATTATACGAAATTCACTTCTTCCTATTCAGTTTATACTCCAAATATTCGTAATGGAATCAAATCAGATATCATTTAAAGAAATGCTATCCCATATAATATATAAAAAAGTTACGATAAAAAAGTTCTCCTACATGGAACACTATCATCCTCAACGGCGGACTTCGAGGTTTCGGAATAAGGTATCGCTTAACCCCTCTATCCATTTTCAAAAAATGGGGGATGCCCTCGGCTTGTAATGGTTTAGATCAAGGTGTTTTTATGGTTTCGCGATAAGTTCTTTCTTTGCTAGTACTCGAATAGGTAGTGCATTTAGGATATTTTTTTGAAAAATATTTTTTTGAAACCATACCTGGCCTAAACATAAGGATGAAATATAAAATATTGTTTCCCTTCGGATATCACAATAATTTACAATAAAGGCTGTTGTTTTTTTACACTAGTCAATAAATTATGAAAACACAAATATGTCCATATTTTCTCAATTTGAGATGCACGAAATATTTCATATGTTGTGTTGGAGAATGTACGGGGGCTGTTTAAGAAATAATCATAACAGTGATACTTTTTCAAAATATTTAGTTTATAAAATGGGTGCACTTAGGCAAACGGTTCTACTCTAAGTTGATATCTCAACTATATGGGTTGAATAATAATAATAATAATATACTCCTTCTCGATCCCCAGAGCAAGAGGATATTTGACGTGGAGTTTTCAGCTCCTGGCGAGACGAATATAGTCCGAAAAGAGGAGGAAAAACGGATAAAATATCGAGATTTTCTCTTAGAACTCCGCAGAATCTATCCAGACCAATATGTCAAGATGGTTGTTCTGATTATTGTAGTACTTGGTAGAATGATGCCCTTTCTACTCTCGAATCTTAAAATCATACCGACTTGTCGGACTTAATCTTAACCGGACAGATGCAGAATGCTGTCATTTTTGACTCACTGCGCTTGCTCAGGGAACATGCTTCTCGGACCCAATTATAACGTATCCCACCGGTGTGGGGAGTGGTCATTGGTTGATAAAGCTGGCGCGCCCTCCCGAATGTATCGGGGCTTCGGGGAATAGGGCCTGACCAGCGCAAACTACGGTTTAAAGAAAAATAATAATAACGGTCTTTATTGGGCGAAATAGAATATAACATCCAAGAGGCGAAGTTCAAAACTGCAATGTAGAACACTGTGTCCTTTACAATATGAGATATATCGAAAAGGTACAAACACTAACAATAGTCAATTTGATTTTGAAAAGTTCAAACATTTCAATAATAATAATGATAATTTTATTGACGAAAAATTTACAAATGTTTCATTAAAACTATACAAGAAGTAGCGCTAAAGACAAGGTTCAACTCCTAACCGAAGAAAGGAGTTGTTCTTCCACTCAACCCAAATACTCGTATAATCGATACATATTAAAAGATATTAACATAATTATATGCTACATACATAAATTACGTTTCTGGATATACTCATGTAAAATATAAAATGCTCCTCCATTCAAGTATTTTTTTAATGTTTCTTTCTGTTTCAATATTTTCGGGTAACAAGTTGAGAATACGCTGCAGCATAGTGACTGCATGCAGACCCGAATACGTCACCCCGTAATTTGGTGTCCTTGTATATTAAGTACCTCGAGCGGTACCTAAATGCGTCTGGGAACGCGATCAAGACTCTTTAAGTGATTGTGTGTTAAGTTATGAACCTTTGTAATAACACAGCAGAAACAAAGAACCAGACAAACTCGTGTGCATTTCCTTTATTATAAATACATCCAGTTTCAATGACTGACTAGCAGGATTGCTTGCGTACGAGGTTCGGTGAAAATTTTCTGTCAGTAGAATTTAATGTTGAAGTAAACAGAACATCGTTTCATATTTTTTTGGCGTTTCATGACAGAAGTATATTCATAAACTTCCACTGTCTTTAATAATGGAATCAAATTTGATTTATCACAGTGGGTAATGTACAGTTTATTTGAGGAAAATGTTGATATGAAAAAAATTGGGACAAGCAATTGCTTATACGAAAAAGAGTTGATCTAATAGAGACACTATAGGCTTAACATGTTTATGAAAGCATTGAAAACTCTGACATGGAAGTAAGCAAAAAGAAAATTTCAAGGAGAAATATCAAAGAAATTTGACACAAATAAAGAGTAAAGCAAAAGACCAATATATTTCAAACATGTTTCAACTGAAAATTTGAACAGGTATTAAGAAAAATTAATATAAAGAAAAAGACAAAAGCCTATATAATTAAAGCAATTGAAAAAATTAGAAACTGAAGCAGAGAAATGTAGACTGCACATAAATTAAAAGAAGATGAAATATATGGAAGTAAATGAAAACTAAAGAAACAATGCATATAGATTAGAAAATGTCAAAATTCTTAACTACTTAGGATCGAAATACCAAATGGAACTAAGCTTTTGGAAGAAAGATAAAGATGCATTACACATGCAATGCAAAAATAATGAACAAAAAAAGGCGATGAAAACCCAAAAGGACCGGAAATATTTGACTATAATCCTAAACCTGATGATGAAAGAGACGAAAAAATTAAAACGAGAATGAAAAGTATATGATAACGGAGATGGGAAAATATCACAATATGAACACCAATCCAGAAGAAGAAAAAGAAGTCAAGAGGGACTGTGAATACATAGGAAAGGGTCTAAAAGTATTGAAAATAAAACAATGGAAAATTAAAAATAATGAAAACAGTTAATTAAATCAGCCAATATTCACAATAGATTGTAGTAAACGCTTAGGAGATGACTAATCTGCCTCGATAGGATTGAACGGCGATGAGGAACATGATGAAAATGAATAAAAGTAGCTAGAATTCTATTGAAAATACTTTCCCAACACCAGAATAAAAATTAAATGATGCTGCTGTTACGTGGTGTAGGTGATTTCAAAACATTTCTTCGAATAAACACAGAAAGCAACATTTATCTAATATCATTGTTTTCAACCCTGACTGGTAGTATTAAATTTGATACTTTGATTCATATCAAAACAAGAATTATCTTGTTTTCTTAACAAGCGTCATTTTTTTTTTATAATTTGTATGACAAACTATTTGACAATTGTAATTGGAAACACCTGTTTCATGAACAGTGTAATCCAATGTTTATCAAACACGAAACGATTTCTAATAGGAAATATTCTTTAATCAAAGCGTTCGCAAAAGTTATCAAGGAATTGTGGTGAGAAGATTCATCTAATAGAGTAATAAACACAGCCTACTTTAAAAGGCAGATTCAAAACTTTGCCCAGGAATTCCTTCGATATCTTTTAGAAAGTTGAAACTTATTAATGCAGTTTATTGTATGATTTTCACTATAAAGGGTTTCACAAAAAACGCGTCACGTGTTTCGGTATACAATAGCTTTCTCGTGCATAATGAGTTTTAACCTTCTGAAAGAATCCATGAAAATGTCTGCATCTTTGATACCTCTAGAGTACTCTCCAGATAGAATGAAGGTGTTCAGGTATTGGAAGCGAACTATTTTTCAGGAAAAAGTGTATTTGTAACAGTCGTATATTGTTTTATTAGATGAACATCTAAAGGTTTTGGTAATCCAGTATCACATCTTGCGTTCATAAGGTTTGTTTTTGACTATTTTACGGTCAAATCTGATGTTGCTTGTAATAGCTTGTTTCCCTCAAAACCAAACTTGAGATGTAGATTCTTATATACATTTTAAACATACTCTCTGTGTTTCAATATTCAAATGCATCCGAATCTCATTCACTGGTATATATTTTTCGCATTGTTCACCATCGCTATTGGAATAACTACACTGGAAAAAGCCTGTGTTGTTATCACAGTCGTTATTACTATTATTACTTGTCCAAGGACGCCACATTTTAAACAGATGAAAAATTTTAAGTAATTATAACTGCACCAAAACCAACTCCTGAACTGAACACGTCGGCGATAACCGTCCCCGCATTTCCCGATTTCTATTCGTCACCGTAACATGAATTCAAATTTAATTTTATGACTCTTCAGCCAATCATAAAACTCGGTTGTTAAAAATCATCCAATACGAACCGCCAATTCGACAGTCCACGTGGACTAGTTCGCAGCCGCATCATTTATATGTATTCGTTTTTTGGCCTTTGAGAGTGCAGGTAACTTTAAGTGTGCACAATATCGTTTACTTCGACTATACATGGCATGAATACAACGATTCACACCTGTCCCCAATTTCAGCAAAATCACTTGTGAGTGAACAGGAGGAAACGAAGGTGATTTTTTTTCTTATTTTTTCATGAACTACATTCTATCAATTTATTTGTGTTTCATGATTCTTCTGGTTTCATTAGTGCATTGAAAGAGATTCCATTTGTTAAAAAAATTATTGATGGTTTTTATTCTTCTCTAAATGTAAAACTGTCTTTCAATTAATATTTACTCTGAAAGCTTTTAGGCAATTAGATATGAGGTGAATGAAAATTCTATTTTATTGGCAAAAATCTTCTTGGCTTTTCACTTCTACATCGTAAAGAAATATGGAAAATTTTAAAAGAAAGGAAAGAAATTACTACAATGATATTTCTTCCCGATAAAAACTAGAAAAAAATCATTACGAAACAAAAACTTGAAGATCATTGAATTACACGAAAGGAAAAAGTCTTTTCGAATCAACTACTTTCATATGAACATTGAATTACACAAAATTCACGTTCTTCATTCGGTTTGTACTCCCAACATTCGTTATGGAATTGACGAGAAGAGATAAATTTGATATATGTCGGATATAAATTTTATTGAACGTGAATGTAGGCAATGTTCTAAAGTGCATTTTCAAATTTACTCAACATATGACGCACACAAGGTACCACGTAATCATTTCTCTAGCAACAAAAATTATTTGTTACATCCTCATATTAATCATCATTATTGTGGAATTACTGAAAAGAATTAACGTACATACTCTGGAATACTCCAGGCAAATTAGTAAAGATGAAAGAATGTAAATGAAGCGGTGTGTTTCTTATTGACCAGGCCTGAAAAGTTGTTGTTCATATATTACAATGTTTAAATGAATTCCTAATGTATAATTCAAAATACAGACAGACCCAAATGAAATGTTTTTTATTCATTATAGTTATTATAGGAAATATCAAGTATCGGCAATCGGCCGATACTTGATGAAAATCCATAAGGTAATCCATAAGGTATAGTGAAACTTCCACTGAACAGTTTACAAAACTCAACACGTGAACAGCTTCCCCAAGCGGTTTCATAGTGGCTGAATTCTACCCAATTTGAGCTTAATATAATGAAACAGTTTGAATCATATGCATTTCTACCAACTTAACGACTAATAATAGTAATTGCGTAGTAATATTTCATTATGAGTTTTTCCCTGAACAGTTTACGAAACCGCAACACGTGTTTTGCTATATAGAAGCTTCCTCGGGCGTATTCATACTGACTAAATTCTACATACTTAGTGCTGTATATAATATAACAATTTGAATCATATGACCTTCTAACTGCTTAATGACTAATCATTTTGCCAAAAATATAAAAAAAGAAGTTTTTCTTTAAATAGTATCTTCATAACTAACGGTAGAAATGACTTGAACTTGAAAAACCTGCTGTTTCCATTAGATTATTGTATGTATGTTTGAATACCTGTTTCACTTGCTCAGGTGTAAGATATTTGTATGTAATTAATGAAACTCATTAATTAGTGGTCAACAAATGATAATTGGAATAAAATAATTTGTCAGGAGCAAAGTAGAAACCTATTAAAATGACAATCGCATTCAATTATTCAATTTTCAAAGTCATTTTCATGTTATTGATAACATTATTACAAGTATGTACTTGACTCGCACAGAGCGAGCAAATAAATTACTGAATTTTATTGGTTAAATTCCGTTGAATTTCATGAAACTTATCAGATTTGTAAATAGATTTATAACAAATAACCGTTGAATATATGGAAATGCTTTCTTTACTTTCAATGTGGGAATATATGAAGATTTATTATTGTACCAAAATGTTTTCACTAACTCAAATAAAATAATTTGGTTTTCACACTAGTCACGTCATTTAACAAAAAATTAGAAATTCAAATGTAAGTTTCCCAACAATAATTATTGTATGTTTTTGTTATTTCCTTAGGAATGCTATAATTCGTTTCAGAAAGATTTAAATATCAATAAGCCTTAGTAATCTGATAGCATTGTTAGAATTAACCGGTTTTATGAATTGATTGCCTTTTCAATTAAATCAGATTCGCTTGTGATATAAAAGTAACTCTAAGTCTGGGGGCACGAAAATCGCGACGGCTAAGAGACTGCGGCGCGGGGCGAAGAGAAGTATCTTTCGTGGTCACGAAATTGCGATCGGTAATTAAACTTATTAAACTGTTTAATCTTCCTCTTGAAGATGATCACTTGGTGATTGAAACACGTGCCGAGGTGTCGAAACCCAATACCAAACCCCAGTAATATTCATTACTACACCAAAGGTTCCAAACTGCATCGCAAGCTTATTTTTTCAGTTGAAAAATTAATAACGCTCACTGTTTTTCTTCTAAGCTTCGGCCTCTTGTTCTTGTTGTTCAAAACAGCTTTAATTCAACGAGTTGCTTTCAGACTACTGTTTTTGGTTAAAATGTATAAACTTCCTGGAGTAAGGCTACGTAATAAAACAATCCATAGCTCGGTTTAATGACAGTCGTTGAAATTGTGACTTAGTAATGAGAAATAACGTATTTATTTTATTATCATTTTCTATAAATACAATAACAATCAATATCCGTGAAAGGTACGGCGGAATGCCCGTAAATATTTCAAGAATGCAGTAAAGTCTGTCGTAAACACGGTTCGGCTCCATTACATTCATTTAATAACGATATAAAATTATCGGGTTGAAACCTTCGTACGGCGGGATTTATTTATTTATTCACTTTTAGCCATTAAACGTTCAATGGTCTTTATCGCACAAGATCCCTTGTCTCCGAGCTTGCAATTGTGACTCCATAAATGGTGGTTTGTCATGTGACCATACATATTTATTAAGGATTCCATCCCGAGATGCATATCTTGGGAATTATTCGTTTTGGGATTTTCGATAAGTTTCTGTCTCTTGAACGTAAAACAGACATTTTCGCATTTTGCGAAATATTTGTGTTCAGCAAATAGAAGGTTCCTTTTTCAAATTCACTTCTGGTATAGGCCACAGGTATTGATTCAACCGTTATTTTATGTCGATGCACATGCACACACCTTCTTTTGCGAAAATGTCGATTCATCTCAGGTTATATTCATTTGAAAAAACCATTTCGGGAATTTTATTCTACAAGAACGCCATTCTCCAGATGGAAAAGTTTCTAAAATTGTAGTTCGAGGTGTGTTGAGTTAACTTTGTAGCGATGCGCAGCTGAAGTTAGCTCTGTAATTCTGATATATACCACTTTCGATGGAATCTAGCGGGCTGAATCAGTCGAACACTTCTTATGAAAGTTACAAGCCCCCAATTTTCTTTAGATATTTCTGGCTATCAAAGCTGCTTGTGATGTTTGGATCTTCAGGGCGGATAGCTCTTTTCTGATTCACTGTAGCAGTCGCAATGTATGCTTAGGGTACGTGCTCCGAACATGTCAGTAATATTCCAAAGAAATAATGTGAGTTTTATGAATGATTGAGTGACGTTGAACTCAAAAGAGTTTTGCCGAGAAACCTATGAAACTGCCTAATATTCCAGAAATGTGATTGTGCCAATTCAAATAGAAAAAACATCATCTACATCCAAGCTTATTACTTTCAAATCAATGTTTTACTGTGTTAGGAATCACACGTTAAAAGGTAGGACCGCGTTAGTCCTTAGTTCGCACAAGTTTCTCAACTTCTGAGAGTTGTCGTTCGTATGGGGGCGACAGCTGATTAACCAAAAAACAGATTGTTTAAACAGATTTCAATAACCGCAAAAACTATTATTCTTTTAATTGAAAGGGTTGTATGTATTTTTAGGAGTGATTAATTTTTGGGAAAAAAAGTATTTGGCTTTCTAGTACTCCATCTTGATATAAAAAAAAATGGAAATCTTTCAAAGAAAGGAAGAAAGCAATCAATTTCGAAAGAAGTAACTCTATTAATTGATGTGTAGATCATGCAAAGAAGAAAAAGTCCTCCTGAGACAGCTACTTTCATATAAAGAAATAAAAACTTTTTTGAAACAAATACTTTTATACGAATACTGAATTATACAAAAAACACTGTTCTCTACTCAGTTTGTATTTCAAATATTTATTATGGAATTGAATCAGATATCATTCACAGGATTCCTACACAATATACTAAATGAAAGGTAAAAATTTCACTTAAATGAAACACTGTCATCCTCAATGGTAGACATCGATGTTTCGCCGTAAGACACTTGCCTTATGGCTCTTCAGTACCAATAACATTTATTCGCTTATTTGATTAAATCCCAGTCAAAGGAATCTTGTTCAAATCGAAAGGGTTATATTTTTAGGAGTGAGTAATTTTTGGGAAAGGAAGTTTTTGGCTTTCTACTACTCCATCTTGATAGAAAAAAATGTGGGAATCTTTCAAATGAAGGATCAATTTCAAAAGAAGTAACTCTGTACATAGATGTGTAGACCATGCAAAAAAGTAACAATTATTTGTTCCAAAGACCAACTAATTTTGACATGTTGGGTTATTACGAGTATACTCTTCATTCACGAGAAGGCTCAATTTTGATTTCAGATTGGACTTCACGTATTGAAATCCAAAAACAGGGCGTTATTAACGTAAATGCCCCTTAACGTAAATACCCCATCCCTATAAAATAATAGTTATTCTTGAAATTCGAAATTATCGTTTTCATTGAAGACAGGCAGTAAACAAATCTAAAGAAATGAACTTTAAATGTTCAAGCCCGTCTTGGATATACCTACGTAGTAGGTTGAATGGACTGACGTCTATCAGAAAACAACTACTCCACAGGCTAATGCCACGAACGGCGTTGGATTATATCCGACAGGCGTCAGTGCAGGAATCTTCACAGAAAATTTCCTGCATATGCATTTGGCAATACAACTGAAAGAGTCGACCCTCAATTTTGGAACGGGCACACTTGCAGACCGGTTTCAGACTCCTTAGCCACTCATCAGTGCAAGATAGTGACCATCAATAGTGACCATCATCGACCTAAAGTCAGGAAATTTTCTGTGCACCGACGCCTGTCTGATATAATCCAACGCCTTTCGTGGTATTAGCCAGTGAGTTGTTGTTTTCTGATAGGCGTCAGTCCATCCAACCTACTGTGTAGGTATATCCGAGACAGGCCTGAACATTTATTATTTCTTTAGATTTGTTTACTGCCTGTCTTCAAGCATAACACACTGACTAATAAGACAGTTTTTCTTCCTTATTCAGTTTTTCTTCCTTATTCAGTTTTTCTCCCTTATTCACTAGATCGAGTGACATTTTTTATGTTCGCTCCAACTTAAAACGAGGAATGAAATACTCTGATAGAATTTCGATTTTCAATTATGAAATATCATTGACTTTAGGTCGATAATGGTCACTATCTAGCACTGACGAGTGGCTAAGAAACCCGAAACTGGTCTGCAAGTGTGCCCGTTCCAAAATTGAAGATCGACTCTTTCAGTTGTATTACCAATTGCATATGCAGGAAATGTTCTGTGAAGATTCCTGCACTGACACCTGTCGGATATAATCCAACGCCGTTCGTGGTATTTGCCAGTGGAGTAGTTGTTTTTTGATAGGCGTTGGTCCATTCAACCTACTGTGTAGGTATATCCGAGACGGGCTTGAACATTTAAAGTTCATTTCTATAGACTTTCAAGTGACACAGGTTCGAGAGATTCTAAATCACGAATTTCTAACGAATCTTGAATATATTCATAGCTGATTTTTATTATTATGCGTTTCAATGTCAAGTGTTTTTGTAGCTCCATATCTCAATAAATGTATATTCCACTGTGTCGTGTTATATACTAATCGATAGAGAATTTTGTACTACAATAAAATGATTTTCGTCAATTTTTTCCGTACGAATCCCTGTCGAAACAGTTCAAAAAATCAACCAAGCATTTGACAATGATAGTCTTCATGAACGCATTGTTGGACGTAAGTTTACGAAACTTCGTTGCGGAGATTTTAGCCTCGAAGGTCGAACTACAGTTATCCAGGACGAGGATTTCAGCACCCTGGTGGAGACTGGCCCATCACATATGATGCGTGGGATGCCACAAAGACTGGGCGTCAGCTCCCATGCGTTTTTTGATGGTTTAAAATGTATTGGAAAGGTCTCAAAGTGGGTGCCCCACAATTTGAACGATCGACAGAAAGATCGGATCGTGACGCGTGATGAAAAGTGGATCATCTACGACAATAGGAGACGTTCAGGACAGTGATTGGACAATGATGAGCCACCCAGGCCACCCAAAAGCAAAACACTCCAAAAGAGACCACAATTGCTGTATGGTGGTCAACGTCTGGTGTGACTCACTATAGTTTTCCGCAACCAGGCCAAACCACCACAGAAGGGTACTTTTGTGAGAAAATCGACGAAATGTACCGAAAATTACATCAACTGCAGCCGGCACTGCTCCACGGCAAAGCCTGTCCGCACGTTTCACAAATAACCGTCCGAAAGTCGAACGAATTGAGCGTCGTAGTTCTGTCTCACCCACCATACTCCCCAGACCACTCGCCAATCGACCACGGCCTTCGTCGACTTTATCGACTCCCAAGCACACAGTTTTTATGCTGACGAAATTAATCGACTTGTCTTACGTTAGCAGAAGTGCACTGTCAGATTAGGTATTCAATGATATATCATAGTTGGAAGTAGACTCATGAAAACGAACAAAACTTTCAAAACATACCAATAACTAGCCGCGTCAAGTAGGTCGGGTGACTCGGGTGCCGGCTCTGTGATACATAGATCAGTTTTATTTCAACAATGAAATTCTATTGTTGAAAAATACGAGTTGTCATTTACGTCCTACGGACACGTGGTTTTGTCGTGCTGACTGCTCTTAAGGTTTTGCTAAATAACAAAATTTTCGTTAAAGAATAGAAATCTATAAAAAATATTTAGTGGTCTAGTGGTAACAGTCAATAAAACTGACAGACATGAAATTAATATCTATTGTTATTAATAAAATTGATTCATTTTTACTCTTATATCGATGCATTGAATATTCCAGGAAATAATAAATACTAATCGATAATTACTAATTGAGTAATCAGTAATAGATAAAACCCTCGTCCTGTACCTCCTTGTCCAAAACACAAGCACTACAGGAAAACCCTAAAGGTACTCTAAGAGGGGTGCTTGTGCGAAAGAAGGGATTCACGTTTGATTTGAATCACTGGAGAAAAACGTTCTCAGGAAGTTTATTCCATTTAAACGCAGTTTTACAAATGAAACAGTGAATTTCGAGGTGTACTGAGTTGAACCTCAAAACTATGAGCAGCCACAGTCCATCGCCAATTTCTGATATGTACAATGTAATTTGAATTGCAAAAAATCCCTAAACATATCAATAATAGAATATAATTATCGAATGCTGTTGGCACTGTCAAATTCGCTAAATAATTTCACAATTCCATTGTCATGGCTTCATCATATTAGGTTTACTAAATAGACGACGCCCACCACAAACCGTGAAATTTATCATAGATGAAAAATCGTTTCAACTTGTGAGACACCTGCCTGGCAAGAAAAATCCCCTCAATTTATCAGTAATCGATACAAGAACTCGGCTGGACAATGCGTCGCGAATGTCGGATTGAATAAATTACAATAAATTAATAAATAAGTGAAATTCAGCCGCGCGGACTTCGATAAAAAATGTAATTGAACGACATCCGTTTGAACAAACTCTCTTATATCTGAGTGAAGGAGAATTGAAAAAAATTGTTCTCGGTTTGCGATAATTAATTAAGGCGGGGTAATATGAGAGCAATGGTCCGCGTATAAGAGTAGTTACGGGTGCGGCTGAATTGCACGGAGTGCCGGCCGTTTCATCTTGGTTGTGCTAAAATTATTTATTCATTATTCTAATTAGCAAGTATTAGTATTCCAAGAAAACAAGTTGTCAATAAAGATAATCAGTGATTTTTTTTAACCTTCCAACGCGAACACTATCATGGCGTCATCGGACGCCATTTTTAAATACTAACGTTGAATTAAACAGTGTGAATTTTTAATTTAGCAATACAAGTCATAAGTCAATGATTTCTTGATCACTCACTCGCTCAACCTGTAATGGAAAAAATGAAATAATAGATTTAATAATATACTTGTTAGAATTGGATCTTTGTCTCTGTTCATAGAGCTATAATGTCACTCTTTGCTGTTTTCGTTAACCAGGTATCTCTTCCCTACAAAAGACAACTCCCAAAAGTCGAAAATTGTGCGAGCTAATGATTAACGAGGTCTTATCTTTTAACGTGTAATTCCTAGCACGGGTGGGACGATAGGAAGTTTAAATCGATTTCTCTTGGAAGAATTCCGATGTATAATGTCGTTTACCAGCAATGTCAAGTAGCCAGTCTGCATTCTATAGCTATTTTCCAAACATTTCTTATAAGTAATACATCCAGGACGGGGAATGATCGTCCTTCAGTCTTTTCAATTCAGCTACCCAACTAACTTTTTTAGTAAGAATTACGTTACTTTGACCTTCGATCAGGTCTGCGACGTTTCCGGAGTAAGACATGTTTACTTTATATTTACCTCACATTTACCAATGTGAAAAAAAGAAAACTTGACGTTGAAAATTGGAATTTTAAGACATTCCAACCACTAGCTCAAGAGTATAAATCGGGATCATCGTTCTGATAATGTTCTGAAGTCAGCAAAAATGAAGTAGTTCTTCACATTCACCGGGCTATAACCAAATTGAAGAAATTATCAAATTGTTTTCTAATTGCTGAAAGTATGATTCCAAACAAATATGGCACTGTTTTCAAAGTAGACTTAAGTATGGGTCGATATTTCCCAAATTTCCAACTTGAAAGTGTCACTGGCTTGACTCGAAGCCCGAGAGACTTTATATTAGCGTCAATGAATTATTTTCTGTCCTATAATTTTCCATAAACTCACGATCACCAAGAAGAGGAAGATAGTAGTACTCCATAAGGGGTGACGGAAAGTAACCTATTTGCCATCTATGATTTAGTTTTTGCCACTTTTAATATAGTTTCGGAGTGCTATGCTTTCGATTTAGGTAGTTATGAAATATTTCAAAATTGTTGCGGAGATAAAAATAGAGGGTGCAGCCAGCTTTCGAATGTATTTGTAATATAATTTCAGAATAATTCCAAGCATTTACACATCAATCTATAATAATTGGTCGTGTATCTGCTAGCTTTTTTATTGGCGTTTTACCTCTATTATGATATTTTGTTATTGAACTCACTACCAGAAAAGAATCGTCAAAATAACAAGATTTCTTGTATGTTACTTCCTGGCCAACTCTCTGAATATCGTCAAATTCTTATTAATAAATTACTATCATGAATTTTACTTTAGGTGAATCAGCACTGCCTTGTGGACATTTGGTCGAATAAACCAAATACATTTGTAATCATATCACAAAGTATCTAATAGGTGGAATTTTTTTTTCGAATAAATCGTTTTCATCTATTGGTGTACAAATAATTGGGTGTATCAGAACTTTTAAATAACTTTTTTATTCCTTTACCATGAAATTTCTCACATAGCCATTTGTAAATTTTCACCTTCAAATAATACCATATGAATAATTTGGCTTTGATAACCTTTTTCTAGTCAATAATACCTAATATTATACCTGAATTCAAATCATCTTGTTTTTCAAGACCATCAAGGCATACCTGCAGTGAAGAAAGAATAGCTACTTTTTGACATGCTTTTTTCCCACAAAAGTTTATAGAATTTGAAGGAAGGTCATTGGTGATAATCATATTAATTTTTGCCAATGTTGCCACTTATGAGTCAATTGTTACTTTGAGGTTCAATATTCAAGGCAAATACTACCACATTCTTTCTTCGCACTTGCAATGGAGGCCCTAAGTTGTTAGTTGGGTACCTGTACCTATTCTTTAAAGTTCTCTGTTTCAGAAGCACCCCAAATGCACCATACAATCGTAGCCTCCTAGTCCGTAGAAGGTAACTTGTTCTTTTTTTCCATTCCAAATTTACTAGTGAAAGGGGGTAGTGGACCACTGATATTAGTCTTTGAAAGATACCTCAAATATTTGATAATTTTTGTATATACACTTGATAAAAATAACAATACATCACATGTTACTTCATCTCGCGATCTTCCATCTTTTTTACTTCTGAAACCATCTTCATTCAACTGATTTTTTTTCAAGTTCAAGTAAATTAAAGAAGTACAAATGCATGTGTCATTTTTTTGATAGTTATCAACTAACAATGAGTTAGGGCAACATTTTCAAACTATCACATTCTCAATATCACAGAAAAATGAACCGCCTAGGATCTCTGGCAACTTTTCATCAAGATTTTTGAGATCGATTTAAAATAATGGCTTTTCAGAAAATGAACAAAATGTTAATGAATTCAGTAAAAAAACCAATTTTCAAATATTTCCTCAAAAACTAAGCAAACTTCGACTTTCCATCTACGTCATAATGTCAACATACTGAGTTTCATATTATATCAGAAAGTTTGAAAAATATACCAGAATCTATTCGAAACTGTTGATCATTTTCGGTTGAAGTGACCTGTTGATGGGTGAGCAATGAATTATTTGAAATGGTTGCTGTTCGTAGTTCTCGTAACACCTGTTTACTTTCGAAAATTTTGAATATGTTTTCATTTTCTTAAACCAAATATTCTGTATGAATCCATCTGACCGTAGATTATCTTTTGATTTTTTTTTTATATAAATTTCGTGCAGTTCGACCGTACCCTCTACTGGTGGTCAGAGATTCGCGCTCGGTTGAGACAACAATGTAACTAGTTGGCCTTGACTTCAACGAGAACGACCACAGGACGGGGCAATGTTAGTAACACATTGCGGATAGGATAATTTAGCATAAACAAACTACTATCGGCAGGTCGTTTAGCTTTGTTAATATGTATAATTCAGTTGAAGCAATTGCCTGAATAAAATGATAATGTAATGAATAGCTTTGGGAATTACTTCATTTTAATGTTGATGGATGTAGATACTTGAAGGAAATGTCTTTAATCTCATTGATTATTGTATATTTGTACGATCTTCGATAGATAGCAAAGCTGCGAAAGCATTCATTGAACTGAAGCATTTCGGTAACGATGTGAATTCATTAGGTTCAAATTCTTAACTCAATAGTGATATTAGGTTGTTTCAAAAGTTGTGTCAATTTTAATATTATTTTTACACCTCGACACGTGTTTCGATCACCAAGTGATGATCTTCAAGAGGAAGATGAAACAGTTTTATCTTCCTCTTGAAGATGATCACTTCGTGATCGAAACACGTGTCGAGGTGTAAAAATAACGATTTGGTGTTGGGAAAAAACTCCAGTAATATTCTAAATAATATTCACTATTCAAGATCAACTCATGAAAAGGTCCACAATTGAGGATGAAAGTGTCTCATATGAATCAAATGTCACCTCTTCCATATACTATATTGTGTAGCAATCCTGTGAATGATATCTAGTTCAATTCCATAACGAATATTTGGTGTACAAACTGAATAGGAGACATTTTTTTGTATAATTCAATGTTCATATGGAAGTAGTTGTTTCAAAAATATTCCATTTGTAATGTAATTAAATTTTTATATGGAAGTAAAATTGGATGTATGCCATGCTGGTAAATAGAACTGCAACTACGACTCTCTAAGGCGAGGCCATTAGGTTCAAGGTCACCAGAGGCTGCCTTCAAAGTGGGGTACTATCTCCTCTTCTGTGGTCGCTCTTGACGAATAGTCTGCTTGATGCCTTCGACAGAAGAAAAGTAGATAAGCAAGCTTATGCAGATGACCTTTTCATCTTGACAAAGTCTACCTCGAGGGTAGCTTGTAATATCCTCCAAAGCACGATGGACGTTGTTCACAGTTGGTGCCTGAGGGAGGAAATGCCTGTCAACCTCAGCAAAACTGTGATAATCCCCTTCACCAGGAAAAAAAAATTAGACAGTCTAATGTCACATTTCCTCAATGGTGACGAATTTCCATTTGGAACGGAGGTGAAATATCTTGGCATTGTCCTTGATGAAAAAATCACCTGGACGCCCATTTGAAAAAAGTTTCACACAAAGCCAGACTGTCTCTATGGTCATGTCAAAGGATTTATGCTAAAAGTTGGGGTTTGGGTCCCAAACAAATTCATTGGATTTGTGTGAAGATTGTCAGACCAATGATCGCTTATGGTGCAATTGTCTGGTGGCCGAAGCCTGGCCATCGGTGGTGCCAGATCAAAAACACCTTTCGATTCTGGTGCAGGAGTTTTCAGTCACAGACCGATGACAGAGATATCAACCTGCCTAGGAACCTATGCGACTATTGAATTGTGTGCGGAGAGATTAGAAAAATCCAACCTCATACACAAGTCAATGAGAATAGTCTCTGACAGTCAATCGGCGTGGAAAGCTCTTGGCTCCTACTGAGCAACGTCTAAATCGGTAGAAAATTGCCAAAAACGATTCTCCTCGATAGGAAGACTCGAGATATTGTCTCTGGTCTGGATTCCTGGCCATACTGGCCTGAAAGGCAATGGGGCTGTTGATTCCATTGCAAAGTGGAGTGCTGCAAGCAGCTTCATCAGACCAGAACCTGTCATTGGCATCGCTTCAGGCTTTGCCAAACAAAGATTGAATACCTGGATGGCAAGAAGATTTATGGACTTCCGGCAGAATCTTTCAAGATTGGCTCACTCCGAAGCGTTCATTCACTTTTCGAAACTTGATACCAAACAATTGTTGGACTGCTGTAGGGATGAACTACGATATCTAACAGGCCTTCTTACAGGTCACTGTCATTTGAATCATTATATGAGTAGAGTAGCAGAGACTCGGACTGTTGGAAGACAGTGCGTGTCGACTATGTTTGGAATATGCTGAAACAGCAGAGCGCATACTTTGTGCCTGCCCCGATGGGGACCGAATAAGGTTTTTAGAGTTCAGCAGAGCCGTACTCCTACTATCTGATCTGAAAGACCACTCATCATACTAACTAATCGGCTTCATTAAGAAGCTGGGTGGAGGTGGGTCAAATAGACCCACTCACTTTGGACCTAACCTAACTGTAACCTAAAAGTTTTGAAAGAGTTTTTTCTTTCAATTTGTCTCTGGAAGTTACTTCCCTGCATGATGTAGTCGTCTGTGCAGAAAGATAATTTTGAAATCAATTGATTTTCCCTTCTTTTGGGAAATTCCTTTTTCTTTTGTTGAAAGATGATGAAGTAGAGAGCCAAAACCTTCCTTTTCCAAAAATGAATCTCTCCTGAAAATATACTCCTTTCAATTTCAATATGATTTGAACCTGATTTTATTATAAACATTAATAAAATTTGCAATAAAAAATTTAACTATGGTTCAATAAAATACGCGTTGACTCTATGAAAAATTATTTTTTATTGTAAAAATATCAAAATAGTCGATATTTTTCTTCGAATTCTTGGCACCGCAATTTGTGGATTCTCCTTTCCATAACTTCGAATAGAATCCTACTGAAACCACTTGAATCGAATCAAAACCTATCTGTAGTGATATTTTTCTCAGCATATATTTCTCATGGTCCTCACCATCGAATTCGTAAATCTCTACTAAAGTTTGCTCGAAATTGTTCTTCCCCATTATACTTCTACTCACTTCAGATTGTTATGTCATTCACAGTTTTGAGTACGGCAGCTGAGAGGCTGAAGGTCGGTTATTGACAAGAATCTTGTAACTCTCAAGTGGTCTCTGTAACTGACGATCTTGTGTAATCAATGATCCATCCAAACCGGCTGTTTGACTGCTAAGTAAATATGGAGTCTGTTCGAGTATACTCCTACAAAACGTGCACAAATAAACTGGATAGTTCAGTATTTCTGCTTGTTATTCAGACTGGGAATCTCTAGTAATGAAAAAAGAAAACATTTGATATACAGGGAAAGTCGTAATGATATCAATAAATTCCGAAATCAAGTGTCTACAATATTTCCTGCAAGGTTGGTAATTATTTCTGGCAATACTCTTGAAACACTTGGTTATCCTTTTTAGCTTATGTGTTAACACCATTTTTTAATTTTGTATAATATTTTTGTCATATCAGTTTTTGGCATCGACTGTACTTGATAGGTAATCTATCTCAGTTTTGTTCAAAAACCTTCGCACAAGTAAACACACTTTTCAATTTGCATTATGTTAGTCTATCTATCGTTTTATCTATGGTTTTATCTTATTATTCGATCATTCATTTCGCGAATTGTAATGGTGTAGGAACTTTTTCACTCCGATAAGTTACTGTGTAAATTCAATACATTTTTGACGAGGAACGATGTGCTATTCATCAGTATATTATCGTATTTGATTTTTTCCATTCATGGACTATCTGAGAAGTACAATTAATTAGCAATTGATACGATGTTACCTCTCTGAACATATTCAGGATAAAACACAAGCGAAAAATCCTCCAGGCGCTGTAAGAGCGGTACCTGTGCGAAAGAAACGATTCATATTTGATTTGAATCGCTGGAAATTAAATCTATTTGGGAAAATGTTCTCAGGAAGTTCATTCCACATTAATGTAACTCTCCAAATGGAGGAGTTTTTGAACAGTGAAGTTTGAGGTGTACTGAGTTGAACCTCAAAACTATGAGCAGTCACAGCCTGTCGCGTATGTCTGATATTTAACGCTTTTGGTAGAATCAAATGTGCCAAGTCACTTGAATACTTCCCGTGAAAGTATTTATAAAAAATAGAGACAAATCCTCAACTTTTCTTCGATGTGCGAGACTATCCACATGCAAGTGATGTTCGCGTCTCCAGTAAGGCATATAACTCTTTTTTGGATAGAATCCAGCAGCTTCAGAGTATGTTTAGGGACGGAGCTCCTTACATGAGAACAATATTACAAAGAAGGTCTGATCTGAGCTTTATAAAGCATCAAAAGGTGCTAAGGTGTGTACAGTTTTCTGGTTCGGAACATTGTTCCAAGCTTTTGAGAAACAGCCTTTGCAATTCCAGCGACATGATTGTGCCAAGACATAATGTTGTCTATTTTAACCGCCAACAAACTTATCGAAGCAGAAAGCGAAATTGTCGTGACATCATCATCTCGGGTTCGGAGTCATTTACCTTTTTGGACAAAAACCGATGTCTGGGTTTATGTGGCATTAAATTGAACCTGGTTAGTATCACCCCAATTCGAAATCATTCATAGATCTTCATCAAGATATGCAACCTTCTGCTGCCGATGAAGATGTGCATCCGCAGCCAATATCCTGGAATCCAAATGGAATGACGAGACAAGTGTGCTGTCGTCAGTAAAGCAATGTGTATG
>WOGO01000957.1:0-20020 GCA_015342085.1 Leptinotarsa defecta | reverse complement strand
ATCGGAAAACGAATCCACATGTTTCTAGAAATGATATGAAATCTAGAAAGGTTAATGCAGTCAATCTGCTGGAAAATAATTCCATGAAAATCAAAAATTGAATAGATAAGTACTCTTTCATTATTCCCATATTATGTTCAATCTAAGAGTCACCGGTAGACAGCTGTTTCAGCCTATTGGGCATCTCAGTGCCGGGCTGGCGGTCCTCGATTGAAGACAAAATGATGGTCATCGTCGTTTTAGTCAGGCTGGAGCCTTGCTCCCTCACCCTTTGGGTTGATTTTCGTCAGAGGGACGAATGAGTCATGACTCATTTGTGATGGTGGCATGAAAGTCCTCAGACATCCATACCGCCCTTCGCGGTGTACCCCTACCTGGCTGGGGTGAAATGGATGAAGATATTATTCAACTGTTAACGTAGGACATACAAGCCCCATTCGACAGAGTGTCGGGGCCTTCTATATCGGTCCTATGCGGGTGTCCGGAGTTATCGTCAATAAGAGAGTGTGTATTCGGCGAGTCTTGCCCTACACCTGCCAATATAAAGGAGATGTCTCCAAGTGACCGGTCCATCTTCCTGAAAAGGACAGGATGAAGTATGACCTAGGAGGACAACTCCTCGGAAGGATGTACAATAAGTCACATGTGGCCTAAGTGCTGTGAGTTTACACTCCCCCTCCCTACTCTACAGATACAGAGATGTCACATATAGGTCCCTAAATAACAATTTCAATACACTTGTAGCTATACATTGGCGAAATATTTTCAAGATATAGGTCTGAAAGTCGAGTTACTCTATCAAAATATAAGATAGTTAAAATTCAAATGGTTTGTTTTCAGGATAGATGAATTTTTGAGAAAAAAGGTTTTGGCTTTCGATTCCTCAATCTCGATACAGAAAACGTGGGAATCTTCCAAAGTTACTTTTTTGCATGATCTATACATCTTTATATAGAGTTAATTTTTCAAATCGATTGCTTCCTTCTTTTCTTTGGAAGATACTACTATATAGTATTCTTAGAAAAAGAACAAATAATATTAATTCGACGCAGAAAATGGGAGAAGCGTTACATATAGGTTCAAAATAGCTTTGTTACCCCAACATTACAAAGAACTGAAATTTTTAACACAAATGCCATAACTCTGAGATAAATTTCATATTGAGGAATTGCACAATAAGTTGCACATACAATATTTATTGTACTGTTAAGACAAAATAAAAGACGAAAGCACTTCTTCAAAATGTAAAATGCCGCACGTTTGGCAATAACTCGAATTATACAGTTAGGCTATCCCTCTATTTCACCGTTATTTCTCATATAATAGATGAGTGTATAGTGTATACTCAAATTTTAATAAATTGATGGATGTAGCCGTTACTACGTGGTAGGAAATCATAATGAAGAAAAGAGAAATGAAACTTTCTATGTTTTCTCCCACTTTTATTTGTAACTAACGTTTATTGTATATTGTATAAGTTTATTGTATGAGTTTGAAAATATCCCTATAGGATGAAACTGCATTAACGATAGTTACAAATGAAAGTGGTAAAAACCATGGGAAGTTTCATGTCTCTTTTCTTCATTACTTAAATTTTACTTTTCCAAAGCATGGAAATTTGTTCTCTAAAATTAAACTTTAATATTCCACCTAGTGTTTTGTCAATTATCTCTGAAATTATCTAAAGGATAATGGAATCACAAATTAGAATGTTTTTTTATTGAAAGCGGTATATTCCTGAATTTTTCAAATCTCAGATCTACATCCATTTGAACACCAAGATTTTTTGCTACAGTAACAATATCTAGCGGTTCACTCAAATGCAGATATTCGCAGAGTTAATCACTATGTACCGATGACTTACCTAATCATATCTCTCTGAGTGAATTTAAAAATGTTTGTTCAATTATTCATTAATTTATTCAATTATGAATTCTGCTATCAACATATTTCGAAGTTTTTTACAACCTTCACAAATTGTACTGAATCATATGAGTCGACAATGATTAGTTGAATAATGCATCATTTCGAATTCAATAACCACATAGAATGAAAAACGTTTATACAGTTATTTTCCCGAACTGTATTTTGTGCCAATGAGGTTTCTTTCATTCGAACAAGAGAATATTACTCAGAAATGAGTTCAGTTTTATTATACTTTTTCCAATACTGACTATAACAGCATCTCAAGGATGAACGTTTGCACCACACTGGATTATTCTCAAACATTTTTGGCATTTTTGTGGAAAAGTCAAACTTTCCAGAACTTTCTGGATTTTCAATCTTTCACGTCCTGAATGTAAAATGAAACCAGGTCAAAATAGAATCTAGGACTTGTAATAAAAGTATGACTGAGAAGTGTTTTGTGATTACAGTATTAGGGAATGTGAAACACATTCTGAAAATAAATGGCGGTCATGCAATTGGATATTCAAAAAATCATCACAAATTGAGTGGGCATACGTGGAGACTGGCTGTAAATCAAATTATCTGAAAGACGTCGTTCAGGTCAGTCTCAAATTACCTACAATGTAAGGTTATGGACTGACACCTATCAGAAAACAATTGGTCCCCTGGATAATCCTACGATGGGCATTGGATTTTTTTTGGATTTACTCCAACTCCCGTCGTAATATTAGCCAGTGAAGTAGTTGTTTTCTGATAGGTATCAGTCCATTAACAGTGTAGGTAATTTGAGACTGGCCTGAACGAATTGTTCTTTTAGAAAATTTCAAAAATCATCGACAAGTTGAAAGTGGCACATCTTGAAAATATCAGCATTTATATATTCTTTCGTTGGTGAAAAGTAGGTACATTTTCTTTGGAATGGAAATTCTGAAACCTTGTTAGACCTTGTAGATGAAAAGGAAAACTGAGTTCTTGGATAACATCCTAGTCTTATCATGTGGGTCCCACTTTTTTTTCAAGTCAGTCAAAAGAAAATTATAGAAGATTCATTTCTAGGATATATTCTATATATCCTAGAAATGAATGGCAGAAACTATATGTAGTCTTTTCAATAAACTCAAAGTATCAAAATATCAATGTTCAAAAACATCCAGACCAACCGAAGTTACTCATTTCAATAACCAGAACAATCACCCAACTTAAAAAAACTGAATTCATAATACTTTGTTCAGTTCTATCTTTGTCCAATCCCTGAGCTGCCAGATCTACATCTTTTTAACAAAGCTCATATTTTGGTAATGATCAGAGTTGAATTTACATGAAAATGTATGCATACCTGCTAGCTTATATCAGGAGACCTATTTTTAACAATATATCGTCCGGTAACTGCTAATAATAAATAACGTTGTTCTTAGAAGGAAACATTGGCTGACTTTTTTATTTATAATTAGTTGTCGTTACTAGTGCAATGTATTTATCGTTTATATATTGTTTACTCCAGTATCTTTCATAAGAAAAATGATATTTTTTGGATTCATTCTGTATCCCCAATCGTGTAATAACCAATAAAAATCTCACAATTGAGTCTTATTTGAATACGGTATGTATTTTAATCAAGTATTAGCCATTCTGGTATTTTGATAATCAACTGTCGCTCTCGTATAAACGACCTCCAAAATTTTGGAATTTATGTAACTTGAATCTTAAATTTCACGTGTAATTTCCTAGCACGGGTTAGACGACACGCATTGAAAATTCATTATTTCGGAACCATGTAACCCATATTCACAATAGCGTATTTTCACCGATACATCGGCAAATGTCTGACTTGATCACCTTCAATTATTTTCTTTTGTTCGCAAACTTTCACGTTGAAGTCCACGTTCTGATATGTTAATTTGATCATGTTTTCGCAAAATATATCAGGAACATAACTGTATTTAAATATCCATGATATACAAGTTCGACCATTTTGGAATTATTCTATCAATCAGATATAAATCACGAAGTTGTTTCGCCATTTTCCACAGTATCATTCGATTGAACAGAAATAAAAGAATCATTCCACATTTTGTATTGCTTGGCGATACATTCAACTGTCCAGTTGGAAGTGGCCGATGGTCTGAGAAGACCCGGTGCGGCCCCCTTTCGAAGCCGCTGCTGCCAGAAACAATGCCCCATTGTATGCTATGAGCGAATCTGCATAATCAACCGACGCGCAGAGTTGCTTTTCTGTATTATGTACCGTTTGCCGTTCCGCCAGAAATTTATTACATGTATTTCGAAACGCAGCCTTCTGTTGGGATTCCGCACATTGTGCTACCAAGAGATTTTTTTCGTTATGGTTGAAATCCAGTGCTGTTTGTTGCAACAACATCAGTTTTGACAAAATATTTGTCTGAAAGTCGCTTGGACTTAATAACAAAAACTAAATATAGCTAAATATTTTCTGTCTCATTCTCATCCTCTACGAATATAACTTTGCTATATTATCACAATATTATCATTGAAGAATATTTAGGAGCAAAATTATCATGGTTAATCATATTTGTTTGTACCGAGATTCACTTAGACCAAAACAATGAAGATATTTTGAGACATCTTCTATTTAAATATCACCCTTCATTACATATCGCCACCAAAACGATTGTTTGGAGTTTTATGTTCTATCGATGAAAAAAAAATTAATCAGCAATTACAGAAGCTGCAGTTTTTACTTCTTTTTGGTCGAGTATGAATAGGTGTGAGTCACAATGAACCCTTCCCAACTAGCAATTTTATATTTTATATTGATTGTGAAAACGTATCGAAGAAACAAATTATAAAATTGTGTTTCTCTCAGAAATATTTTCAATGTTTCTATGAAACAGATGTAAATAGGAATTTGGCACCGTTTTATAAAACATTATAGTCTTCAATAATATTTTGTCAACGCCTTTTGCAAAAACTACAAAACAGTTTTATAAACATTTCGGCAGTTACTATAAAATTTTTATAACACTCTTGAAAAGTAGTTTCGTAAAGAATCTTATAAAATAATTGAAATACAATTTTATAAAAGTTTTTTTAATAATTCCAAGTAAGCCTTATAAAATATAATGCAGGCGCAGGAAGTAATTTTGTTTTGGACACTAGGAAGATATAATAGATTTGTCACCAACTGAAAAGTAACAATTTTAATAATTTCACTTTTGTACGTATAAAGCCGGTAAAGATATTGTTTATGCTTCAAAGATTGATATTTTAACTGCCAATAAAATTTTGTTGACAAATATATAGCCTATTATCAGTAAAATTTAAGCGCGCCACTCTTTTAATAACATTTTTGGAAAAAATTATAAATTATACAAAAATTCACTCTGTTGACGTATTCATTTTCTTCATTTTCTTGTTGCAAATCAACTCAGTTTGTTCTAAATAATATAATCCTATAATATATATGTACTTTTCATCTGCAAATATTACTATATGTGCAGTATTTCTTATTTTCAACTCATCTAATGTCAGTATTACGAATTGTTATCATTTTAAAATGGCGTCGTTCTATAAAATAATTTGGTATCAATAGCAAGAGTTTTAATGTATTTCAGCTCTATATTACCACTATAAAACTGTTAAGAGTGATAGTACTGCGGCAGAGTCGGACTACTTTTAAAGCTATATATTTCTATAAAAATGAAGACTAGATTTCTCATGTATTGTTTGGATAAATATTATCTGTTCGGATGTTTTGGCTAAGAAGCTTCTTCCATCGATTATAAAGGCTGAATTTCGAAGTAGTTTTGAGCTAGTGATTTGAGTGTATATAAACATGGTGCTCCACTTAAATCGACGAAATTTAATCATCAATAGCTAGACCATAATTGAAGCACCAGGTTACGTGGGTCTTCGTCTAAAACGAATCAGTTTTCTTAATTTTTTTCCAATGACCAATATTCCACAACGTGATTAGATATATAGTTATTGGGACGCTAGACAAATTAAACTTGACTAATTATACTTTATTATACGACCTTTAAAATCAATGTCAGTTGGTTCCTCTTAAGTGATGCATTTTATTTTTGGCGAAAGCAAATTTATATTAGCGAAGGCAAATTGGCAGTTATTTTATTGTTTTGGAATTGTAGTACTGTAAGATACTGTGTAAATAGTGTGAGATAGTTGGGAAATTATCATTAAAGTAACAATATGGCAATGAAAACAGAATTGTTTTTGAAAGCATATGAATAAAATAGTTTTATTAAAGCTACAGGAAGCAGTTATAAAATAATCTTGAAAAGTTTCATAAAGAGCATACAAACCTCACAGAAAAGTACTGTAAAACTTCTACAAAATAATTTGCTTTTATAGGAAATGGGTTTTATAAGTTAGTTGTAAAAACGTTTCTGTGGTTTTTTTGTGACTTTTTTATAACGTATTTATAATTTCATTTAATAAACGTTTCTATGACAAATTTATAAAACACTTTTATTGCCTACAACTGTATTATATTCACGGCTCGTCTAATATAATCAATTAGCATTTTGGAAGTAATTATAAAATACCAACAAAATACAACTGATGCAGCACCATGAAATTATTAAACAATTTTGCTGGTTGGGTTGCGGGTTGCGGTGGAGGGTCGAATAGACCCACTCACTATGGACCTAACCTAACATAACCCAACGTTAAGGCTATAAATAGCAATCAGTAAGTCCTCAGAATTCGACGATTTTGTTAATTTAATTACCAAATGAGTTAATCAATGAAATTGTATGTACACTAGTATTAAACTAATACAATATAGTCTTTTGATTTGTAAGAACACACATCTCATGAGTTTTTGAATGAAAAGGGGTAACGTATCGTTTCGACAAAATTATTTTCAAATTAGACTTCAGATGAGAAATGATCCTTTAATATTATGAAATGCGAATTCTACTTACATTCTACTCCTTGAAATAAATACCGAATGATTACGAAATAGAAGATAATCAAATTGAAAAGATTCTGGGGTACGAAGTTTTTTTTTGTTATTATCGATATGGGAGAGTTAATCTCCAACACATTTTTCGAAACAGAGTTCTATACAAAATTCAAAAATAGTCAAACTACTAAATATTCATGGAATCTGTAGAGATTATTGTGAAAAATAAATGTCTACTCCATAGTATTTAATTTTAAGTTAAAATCAATCACGGCATTCCATTCACTGTAATAACCCAATCTTTTCTGAAAATGGTACACATATGAAGTTATTTTTCCTGCTAATTAGAAAATGAAAGTCATTGAAAATGATGGATTTGATACTCCTCACTACTCTAATAACCAAATTATTCCATTATCGCTAAACATCTGGCAATTCTAAATCAATAAGAACCCAATTACTTCTAAACATTCCAGAATCAATGATGAAAACTTGTATTCACATTGTTGGTCTTGTACTTATTGTGGCATAGTACAATGAGAAAAAGAAGGTTTCTTATTATTGAATCAAAGAAAAACAATTTTCACATTTCAATTGTCAAGGTGGCGGGAATTCTATCGAAGTGTCGACGTTTCTAAACTTTATTATTTAATTTTCAGGACTCTGAAGCATAGTAACAAATAACACATATTAAAATTGGATTCTAGAATGTAGTTTTGTTAAAAACAAAATAAATAATGTAAAATAACAACCGTTAAAAAATAAAACGCTTCGAACACAAAATAATGTTGATGATTACTTATTTTTAGGACAGCTTTCCTATTTCAAAAAGGGTGAAGTGAATTGATTCGGCATAAAATATAAATACATACACAGGTTCAGGAAAAATGTTGACACAGACACGAAGAAATTAAGAAACTGAACTGTCGGTGAATAGTTTCTTTATAATGCAGAAAAGGCCCATGGAAGAAATGAGAATTGTAATTGGGAAAAGTCGTCTGTTAATGATTCAGAATTATTGTTTGATTTTTTCTATTAGATTGAAATTGTGAATTTTCAATATCCGACCTTTTGTTAACACGTTTTGTTCCATGCTCTGTTATCTCAATCATTTCATTGAGTATTTTTTTTTCAATACCGTCTGTTGTCCTATAATACTGAATTGAAATTAAAAGTATGAAGGAATGAATTATAATGTTTTGCAAGGCTTGTGGGATTTTTCATTGATTTCAGTCGTTTGTGTGTATTTTTACAATCCCTGCTATGTTCAACCATTCTTTGTTTCAGATACCTATCTGTTTGACCTATATATACTTTTCACACTCAGCATATGGTATTTTGTATTGTATATCAGGTCCTTTGGTGTTTTTGTTTTTGACCTCATAGAAAAATTATTTTTAACTGTGTTCACCTTTCCCTGTCTGTTATTGAATCACAAGTTCATCTGAATGCTGCTGTGTTGATAAAAAATCCAATTCATTTGTCTCGTTTATATAACATTGCTTTTGACCCTCGTTATACATTTCAAAAATATTCTCGATTCATCTTATGTACGTGTTAGGAATCATACGTTAAAAGGTAAGACCTCATTAGTCCTCAGCTCGCACAAGTTTCTCAACTTCTGAGGGTTGTCGTTCGTAGGAGTGCGACAGCTGGTTAACGGAAAAAAATTATGAACATTTTTTAAATTTCTACTACAAGCAATTTTTGAATAAAGACTTGAAAAACTCAATTCACATTGTTTTTTTAATGTTTTTTGTCTGTTAAGTTATTACTAACTAAAACACTTTCAACTTCTGTAGACGGATTTTGCATTGAGTATATTTTTTCATAATCTGGGTTTTTCCCAGCGATAATAACTCTATGATTAATCTGAATCATACTCTCTCGCAGATTCAATATAATTTGTTCTACGATGAAAACATGCCTCAGTGAGAAATGAAAAGCTAGAAATATCTTGTTTACTTATGTTCCTTCTGGTTACATATCAATTTTTCATATCTCAAATTCAAATTGAATTTAACTTTTCAATCAACGCCATCTTTTTTATTTCTCATTAAGATGCATGAACTATCAGTATCTTTGTTTATTTCTAGCAGTTATTTTATTCAACTCACACGTATTTCTTAAGGCTAATTGTTTTGTCATATATTTCTGCGCATGAAGAACTGATGTGAGTATCTTTATATGCAGTATTGTTATTATTATCACAATTTTTGCTGTGACTTAACCTCAAACTAATTCTTAAATACCTCGTTAGTCATTGTGTTTTCATACTGGTAGATCTATCGGCAATTCATACATCAAAAATATTGAGTCTCGCTAGTCACAATATTAATATCAAAAATATTATTCATAGTCCTTGGTCATAGCTCGGTCGTTCCTGATGATCCTATTCTTATACCACAATATTATAAGGACAGAAATCTGTCATTCTACAATCATTCCGTCTACCCTCATGTCACATAATTTCTGGACCCAATGATCTCTTACGTGATGGTATGGGCAACAGATAATAATACCGGCACTTTTTTAAGTGAATATCGGGGTTTCGTCCAAAATATTTTCGGTAAAAAATAATATTAATGAAGTTATTCACTGAAAATGTATACAAATGGGTATGAATGAATATAGACATATAGGTATATAAAAAATATATAAACACATTAACAGATAAAAATTATAAATTTGGCACAGATGTAAACATAAATACAAATATGTTTTTTTTGGAGTGATTTATTTTTGGGATAGAAAGCTTTTAGCTTTCTACTACTCCATCTTGATACAGAAAAATATGGGAATCTTCCAAAGAAAGGAAGAAAGTAATCAATTTTGAAAGACGTAACTGTATACATAGATGTGTAGATTATGCAATGAAGTAACTTTCAGACACAAATCTGGAAGAAAAAGCTTTCCTCAAACATCTACTTTCAAATAAACATTGAATTACACGAAAGAAAAATTCTTTCGAAAAGAATACTTTTATATGAACACTGAATTATATAGAAAACACTTTTTTCTACTCAGTTTGCATTTCAAGCATTTGTTATGGAATTAAATCAGACATCCTTCACAGGGTATCTACACTATATACTAAATGAAAATAAAAATTTCACTTGCATGGAACACTGTCATGCTCACTGGTAGACATCGCCGTAAGACACTTGCCTTAGGGCTGTTCAGTACCAGTCTTGATAACATTATAAGAAAGATCACACATTTTATTCATAAATTACAATTTTTTTACGTCATGGAATAAGTTTGATCTACTTATGTTACCACTGACATCGTAATGACATTCATTCACCTATTTGATTAAATCCCAGCCATTTGTAAGGGTTATATTTCTTTCCCAAAAATTAATCACTCCTAAAAATATAACCCTTTCAAATAAATCCCTTTCATATTTAAAATGATAATTAACAAAATTATTTTCGTAAAACTTTACTTTTTCAAATATAACCATTACAAAAGGCACATGCGATAGACTGGGTTCCTGATGTATCCAGGGAAAAACGGATTTTCGGTCAAATAAGCTTTCGAAAAGCAAACCATCTTTATTCATACAATGCGTTGAGCTTTCATTTTTGAGTACAGACTTCTTCAGTTCAAATCATTTGAACAATGACACCTATCAGAAAATAACTACTCCCCTGGATAATACCATGAAGGGCGTTAGATTATATCCGACAGGTGTAGTATTAGTCAGAGGGGAAGTTGATTTATAATAGGTGTCAGTCCATTAACCTACAGTGCAGAGAGTTGAGACTGGCCTGAACTAATTGTTCCTTTGATAGCCAGTCTTCAAGTGTGTCCACTGACTATATGTGAAAAGTGTTCTTTCTTTATTCGAGGAATTGGGCAAATTTCGGATATGCGGTTGGTTACCTCGTTCACAGGCAGATGGGGCGATGACAAACCTATTGTTTGTTGTCCGCTTCAGTCTAGTTCGAGGAATGATACTCTGAAGGAATTCGATTTTCAATTATCGGGAATCATCGATTTCATGTTGATGATTGACACTATTTTGCACTGACGAGTGGCCAAATAGCCCGAAACTGGTCTGCAAGTGTGTACCAATAATTGAAAATCTATTGCGGCAGTTGTATCGTCAATAGCATATGCAGAAATAACTTTAGTGAAAAATCCTGCACAGACACCTGTCGGATATAATCCAAAGCCCTTCGTGGGAGTAGATGTTTTCTGATAGGTATCAGTCCATTAACCTACAGCGCAGGGAGTTTAGACTGTCCTGAACGAATTGTTCCTTTAGATGATTTGAAAAAGATTTTTTTGGGTGGTTTCCGGGTTTTGTCGTGATCTTCTTTGGTTATAATCTGCAATCATTTCAACTGCAACTGCGACAGTCATCTTCATTAGCGTGGTCGAAGTATTACTCTTTTTGACGAGTCAACTGAAACGCCAGTCGTGAAAGCCTACATTCCTATATGAAAAATATTTTACATACATCATTTAATGAAGTATTTATACAAAGTGTAATTCACGTACAATAAGATTACAGATTATAGATTTGTAATATCTTATTTTCTTATTCATATTTTTCAGGGTTTTTATTTGGATCATATGTAAATGATGTTTTTTGTATTCTGTTGTGTGCTGTTTAGAGAGAATATTGAAACCGAATTTTACACCTTTTTATATGTATTTCAATAAACTTTTAATCAGAACCCTTTCGGACAAAATGCATCTTCACTCTTATACAGTATATCCTGTATGTTGGGTAGATTTAAAATGGGATTTAAAATTGCATAGTATCTAATATTGCAAAATTACGGTGAATGAAAATGAAACATACACAACTTTGTCTTCAAATAAATGAAACTTGTACAAATTTAATTAATTTCGTTTCGTAGTGCAATGCGGTAAAACATTACATAATAGGCAATGTAGTTAATAGAAATAATGTTAGAAATTAATATTTGGAGTAACAACTTTTGAACCTTCTTTATCAGATGATTGAAAATTCGTTATTTGTGAAAAACTAATGAAGTAAATCTGAGAATATCTACACATTTCTTTGTTAGATGATCCAACCTCACAATTCGTTATGCGGGAATGACTACGATATTTTTTCATAGTCTCGATACTATATTCATAAAGAAGAAAGTAATACAAACAAATCATGAAATTAAATAATTTGGATGCATACAAATTAGTAACTTCCATGTCGAAAAAGATAAAGGTAGTTTCAACCAGCTGACAAGATTTTTTCAAGGACTATTGAGTCCAGACATGCATTCGTGATATTCAGCTTAGCACCCCTGATGATACTTACAGCGAGTCGAAATAGTGCTGTTTTGTGTTGGATTACGAATGCTTTGTTTTTGGGTTTCTCTTGTTGATTTTTATATCATACAAAAATGCGAATAGATTTGAATAAAAAGCTCACAAACATTGAAAAAATGGAATTGCATTATACTGCTGAAACAAAAATTCAATAAAATTAAAGCATTGCTGTTTACATACGACTAACATTGAACTAATGAATTGTTATTACGTTGAGGCATTCCGTCCAAAATTTTGATCCATGGGTAAGGTATAACAAAAAAATTAATTATTTAAGTGGAACACTATTAATAAAAAAATTTAAAAAATGGTAACTATGAACAAGTATAGAGGCAATAGGTCAATAATAAAATAAGAATTTGGATGGAAAAAGTTTTTGTTATATCGTTGAAAAATATTAATGGATATAAAGTGAACCTAAGAACGATAAGCGAAACAGGTATTCAAAAACACATTTCAAATACAATCAAAATAGCTGAACAGTTGATTAATATAGTTGAATTAATGATCACAAATTTCAAATGCGGAACACCGTTTTTATTCTATGTCTGGTTTTGAAAAATAATAACTGATATAAATACTTTTCAGGTTGAGATTTGCATTTTAGTTTGTAACTCAATTGTTAAGAATGGAACGATAATCAGACAGAGATATAATTAAGAATTAAAAGTTTGTTACATTTGAGCTTATGAGAACAGTAACTTGAGAAAATGATTTAATTAAAAATTTTTCTCTTTGAATTTTATCAAATGAGCAAATGGTGATGAATTTATATGGTGTATACACACACTAAATGAATTTTTATTTTAACAAGACAAAACATATTTTTTTCAAAACAGATTCATGTATTGAAATATTTCCATATTTTCACTATTACATATTTAATAATTTTTTGTTCTATAAAATATGTTCTATAAAGAAGTCTCAATTCGTAGGTGAAATTTCAAAACAATGTAAAAGGTAAGTGAGGTAAATACATTGTTTTCTAACCACTATTTTTGATTCGATATCCTGCAAACATTTCATAAAAAAAAATCAAAATTTTTCTTTTCCAAATAGAAATACTACGGATGAAAGAAGCTGAAATTCATATTGATCGAAACTCATTTTTTTGTGGGAGAAATCAGTTTTATCGATCTTTTTTGGGTATTTCACCTTTTCATAATCCCTATAAAAATTTTCATATATTTTCAGATTATGGAAAATGGCAATATTACCCAAAGAAGAAAAATTTCATACAAGTTATGGAGGTAGTGGTTTTGAATTTAGTTGATGATGTTCCCGAAGTAACTTTCAATCATTCTTTATAAAGTGACTCAGCAGTGCATATTCGGCATGGAAAGCACTATTGTGAATAAATATAGTTTAAAAAACTGAAAAACACGCTTTCAAAAAACATCGAACTGAAAAGTATTTTTTTAAAATAAGCTTCAAACAATAACGAACGAAAAATACTAGTATTATTGTGAAAAAAGCGACGAGAGCTTGATATACAAAAAATATGATACAAAGCGCCCACGTTCGTTATTGTTTTAAGCTTATTTAAAAAAAATATTTTCAACTTTTTGGTTCGATGTTTTTTGAAAGCGTGTTTTTTAGTTTTGGAACCAATCAGCCGTATATTGTTTAGAAAAATAACAATCGATATTTTCCGATTCCGGAGAGGGAGCCTGAAAATCAGCTACCAAGGAAGGCAGCAGCCACGCAAAGAAGGTTACAAATGCGGCGGCAGGCACGCGTGTTAAAAAAATACTTTTTTTAAATGAAGAAATACATGTAAAGTGAGTTCGAATTATATCAAGGAGGTTACGTACATCGCCATCTGCCCGCGAATTGATCAAGCAATAATGTCGATAATTCTGTCAAATACAGATCCCGAGCGCTTGAGAGTTACAAACTGTCAAAGAAACAAATATACATACACACAGGTGGAGTCAATAAAAGAGTGTTAAAAATTACGTTGCACATCAGAAATTGTCCTTTGAAGTATAGGCTCTACGGTACAACAAAATATCTAGTTATCATAAAAAAGAAGGATGTTCTCTTAAAACTTCAGCACCCTGTAGTTCAAAAGTTAAGACATGAGGAATACCTTGTATAATCCTAACAGTTATAAATAGAAAAAAGAATCAAAAATACTTTCCCACATTGATACATTTGTTTTTGGATCGAGTGGTGATTTGAATAACCTACTATAACGACATTTTCCTTGCTCACTATGGTGTTTATCGAGAAAATTTCTAGGTGTATCTTCCTTATTCGACTTTTGTTTGAGTTGCCGACTTGAATATTTGCCGAGATTACGTCGAGTCTGTCGCCCTTTGATAGAAATCCGCTTCGGGCGGCACAATTTCTGACGATTTTCTCGATTGGTGTTGACTTCGCAACGATAGAGCATTGACGGCTTGTATGATGAGTTATGTTCACGGATAATATATATCGCGGATATATATATAGTGGGATAATGATTGGCTGTCAGTAATAATTATGGTTTGGTTATGAAACTGTCATGTACATTCTCATGGGAATAATTGAGTACGAATTATTGATGCCGAGTAGGTAAATCTCACAGAAAAAATACTAATCAACCATAGATTTGCAATAGTTCGCGATATTCTACGTATTTAACAAGTATTGCGGTATTAACACCAATCAATACAAAAGAACTGAGGATGGAATAATCATAGAACTATGTCTTTCATTACACATAACTCTAAAATACTTGAAAAAGTACTGAATAGTTTGAATTCTTTTGTGACTTCATTTCAGTTTTCTCTTAATACATTTATTTAACTTAGGTGATAATCGCTTGTTCTTACGGACACTAGAAAAGAAAGATATGTATAAGAGAAAATTATTTGAATCTTCTCAAAATATCACCTTGAAAACAAAAGGTAACTTGTAAGAATGAATGATATCATTGGTATACAAAATACAAGTACATTTCTCAAAACGGTTTCAATTTGAGAAAAGTTATGTTGGAATGATTTAATTATGGCTACTTTGAATTAAAATGGAATAGAATTAAAAAAGTTTGGTAGGTGTATGACAAAAAAGTATTAGGAAAAAAGGAATAGAAACTTTTGTTTGCAATTTTACGTTTACGGCTCGAATTATCTAACAGACTGATAACAGATTTCTACACATCTATTGCACATCTTGAGGGAGGAACTTCTCACCGACCATGACTCAGTCCGGCAGCTGTACAACGACGATTCAAAAATCGAAAACTTGTAAAGGGTGTAATATAAGTATGTTAAAATTTTTAAGTGACGTATTCCTGAGACAATTTCAAGAAAAAAGTTGAATAAACTTCTGCCCGGAAATGCTTTGTTTCGGAGATACAAGGTGTTGAAATTAAACTTTTTTGTTCGTTTAAAAAAACTTTAAAAAACTTACGCAAAAAATAAGTTATTTGCACGAAATTTGGTACCCGGGGTTTTTATGACGTGGGAAATCATGATTTCGTATTAATTTTCATGTAACATCTAGAGGGCGCTGCGTATGCCGTCGTTATTTATTTCAAATTGCCCTAACTTTTTTGACAGTAAACGTTTGGTACTTTCCATAAAAAAATCCTAATTCTCACACACTTTTCAAGTAAAAAAGTACATTTCCTTAACAATGTTGGAGGTGATCGTTTTCGAGATATTAAGTATTTTTTATATCGATGCATACTTAACTCCTAGTTGCTGAGAACATTACAAAAACTAAGTATGTTGTGGATCTTGTCAAAATAAAGAACTTTTTCCTATGAAATGTTTTTCGAACAATCATTCGTTTTGAGATACAAATTGTAGTGGTTATTGACATTAGTTTATTGCAATATTAGTTGAGCGCTTGGTGAAGGAATAACACAGAATACTGCTGTGTGGATAATTCCATAACGTTATGAAAAAAAAAATGGTTGTATTCTGATTGCGTATATCTAGATTGCGAAAACCCCAAAAACTGTCGGATTGCCTACAAATACAGAAGGCGTGTTCATGCTCAAATTCAAAGATTCTTGATTGCGCACACTTTTGAATAATTACTTTTTTCTCGAACTTTCATAGTTTCTACAAACATGAGATTTAAATTTTTCAAAGCTCTAGTATTATGAAGTAACTTATTCTAAGCACTGCCATAACTTTAGGAGTGAATATATACGTCAAACGTCGATACTATTTTAAGACCGTATAAATATGATATATGATAGTAGACTACAACCTTAAAGATGTGTTCTTCAAAGTAAGTCAGAAAATTGCTGAAAAATTTCAGAATGATAATGACATTTATGAAATATAAATTATATGACTTGAAAGAATGAGCGATTGTTATAAAAAATCATTCTTACTCAAATTTAGTGACAATCAATTTTGACTAATTTTGCAGTTGGAATGTTTCTCACTTCTAAGCATAGGTACTCCCACGTTCGGATATCCCTCATCACATTTGTATCATTGTTGGCAACATTATAAGTTCCGTGTTGGTCTTCGACAAACACATTTCTTATTTCTATGCCATGCTTCAGTCTTCTTGTTCAAGGTTACCTAGCACATGAGCTTTCCACCTGCTGGTTATTTTTTAAATATTTTCTACTTAGTTGATTTCAATACTCTATGAAGATTTTATGTATAATGTTTTCATTTCAACAACTTTTATCTTAAGGCCACACCTACATCTAAATTTGCCATGTTTCATTTAAATGACTTGAACGTCATTTGTGACACAGTCAACCTCATTTCCAGTAACGTGTGCCCTTGTTTTTTTTAAATTATCAACATGTATTTCACATTGAACATATTGTGATTTCCCTGAAGATTATAATAAACATCATTGAAATAGTGGAATAATTTCCGTACAGCTGTTCACCCAAATAAGTTCCAAGTATAGTTTTCAACTGGCCAGCAAAGACTACCCGTCAACTCATCTCGCCAGTCAAAGACATCAAAAACTCAATTCTTCATGACCATATATTTCATATACAATATCTTATAGAAGGCAACAGCTTCCGATCTGTATATTCATTTAATATGTGCCGATGGTGAGCTCAACTCACTGACCGTGTTTCTTTTCCTTTCCCACATCTCCTGCATTTTATAGCAGGTCATATACTTTTAATATAGCAACAATTTCGTCGACAATACCCCCTCGAGCTTCCAGTCTTTAATATTCGTCTTATACGAGTGAAATTTCAAAGCAGTCGGTCGTGACGACGCGCGTCGGCAGCGTATCAAAACTTTTCATTCCCAAACTTTTCACCGGAGGTTTATTTGCTTTGCTTTCGTCGGTTTATATTTAATTACATTAGCTGGTAGGACAAAGTTTTCTTCATTTCTTCCTTCTCGGCGCGGTTATATCGCAGTACCTATGGCGACGTCGCCTGCGCTACGCCGACTCCATATTGCTTTCTGATTTTATTGTCGCTAATGAAGTTTTTGATGCGAAAAAGTTGTATCGTAATGTCAAGACATCGTTTGAATAAATTACGAAGTGCGGCGAACAGTGCATTCATGAATAAAATGAAATGTATCGGGAAAATAGATTGCAACTCACTTCGAATACCTTTCCATTCAAAGGCCAGTTAAGATATGATTGTTATTTCAGTTTGTCCAACAAATCAACTTACTTTTTACTCATTTGTAGCCGGTAAATCGAACATTATCAAAGACTATAAAAAACCAATACAGAAAAATGAACTGGCAGCAAACTAGTCCTGGTGTACTGTAGACTTTGCGGTTCGTATTGGATAATTTTTACTAACCGAGTTTTATGATTGGCTGAAGAGTTATAAAATTAAATTTAAAGTCATGTTACGGTGACGATATAAATCGGGGAATAAGGCCTTGATTATCGCCGTCGTGTTCGGTTCAGGAACTGATCGCGATTTGGTGTGACACTCACGACACAGTTACGAAATAATAAACTGATGGTTTAAGAATGTGTACGTTGCCCTTTACGCTAGTTGCACACACACCGATTTTGGACGGCAGACTTTGTACCGATCGTCCAAATTCCAATAGTGAACCATATGAGGGAACGGGACCTTGCACACATGCCTACCAGTGATCGGCGTCGATCACCGGTAGGCATGTATAGAGAGAAATAATTCATTGAAGAGGTCTGAAATTTCTTGGGGATTCTTGATAGACTCTATTATTGAGAATAGTTATCTTTCTTTCTATATTTGAGGAACTGTTAATATCATTTTTCACTCGCCAACATGTTTTTACGGGTTGTCAGATGACATTATTTTATTCTGGTAATAATTACGCTTAGTATATAATATTAATCTACCATATAGTTCTTTATTATAAGTTTCTGATAACTCTCATTGGCAATGAATAATTTGTTCATCTACGACAATTTTTGATCCCTTTCACAACAGAAACAACATTCGTATAATGTTATTGAGAGGTTTAAAAAGTTTTATTGAATTTCGACTTAAATCCACAGATTGGAGAGATTAAATGTGATATTTCGAAATGAATGCAAAAATTTCGAGTTTTAAAGTCTTAATTTTCAAGAAACTTGAATTGATTGGATTGATTTTGTATTGTCGTAAAGATGTGGAATATCATGATCGCAAAAGAAGGCACATAAATCATGTACTTGACTTCTAAATCATGTCGTCAAATTCAGTGACACATCGCTCATGCCATAAGTATGGGTTTAGTGACCGGTCGACCGGCTGTTGCCTCTGGTGACTTCCGAAAAGGTTTGCCGGATATGAATTTATATGTGAATTTAAGTCGCATACTAATTCGAATATTTGTATTCATGAGGTTAAGATTAGCCCTTCTCTTGAGCCCGTCCCGAAAACGAACCGCCGCTCGAATCTATTCAATTATTTAGGGAAATCCGAATGGATGTGGAAATTGCTTCATGGGGCTTGTTCGATTTAACGACAAGAAACGGAAATGGGCGGGAAGAGGGAGAAATCGCGATATTGGATTTTAAAAGATGTCTGCCAAAATCTGTGGGAACGTTGAATTCTTTATGTTTCCTGCATATTTCCATACTGTCTTCAACGATATATTACGAAATTTCCTGCGAGAACACCTTGTAGGCAGATGATAAATTTGAATTCTCCAAAAAAATTTAGGATAATCTCAAAAATTATTTGTATATTATTACATAACTATTAGTTACCTAATAAGTTTAACTGATGATGAAATGAAGGACTGAATTCTTACTAAACATTTTTATCGTAGGGAGAGAGAGAGAAAGACAAAAAAAAGCGTCATACAGCCAAACATATCCAAATCCAAATTTTCCGTAAAAATTTTGGTAGAATTCTCAGTTTTTCAAAAGTCTGCATTGAAATCATAATTTGAGTAAATGTTATATTTCGTGGAGGAAATTAAAATTTAATCTAGCATGAAATTGTGGGACAATGTTTTTCCAGAGGTATTTATCAACATAAATTACCTAACAATTGACATATTTCCCAAACTAACAAAGTTATGATAAAATTATATTTACTCTTTTCCATCAAGAAATTCTCTACAAAAATGTATCTTGGTTTTTTGTAGTAACCACCGTTTAATGAAAAATTTATAATACTATATACTTTTCTATAATAATGCATTTTTTAACATCTCTAAGGTGTTTTTCGTGTGGTTTCTTCAATAGGCGTTATCCGTATAATATTAGGCAAGAATAATTGTGTTTCTCATTTGGTATGCACTTTATTTTCTCCCCAATAGGAAATATAATAGTTATATTAGAAGTTCTTACTTATATTTTGAATTTTCAATATTTTTTTAAATCTAAATCAAAATCTAGACAAATCAATTGGGATTTGATTTTTCGCATGAAGTAGTAGGATTATTTAAATTGTGTGAGGACATTTCATAACCTCATTTAACCTCATCTTCTCTTTGTATAATTGATACAAAATTCCTACCATGATAT
>WOGO01000956.1:0-20023 GCA_015342085.1 Leptinotarsa defecta | reverse complement strand
TCGCCCATTATATTTTGCAACAAAACCATTCCGTAGACTTCAGTTCAGTTCAGTTCAGATTAATTAGACAAGTTAACAACAACAGACAACTAGATGCCTATGAGAGTGTAGAAATAAGTAAACATAATAATATTATGAATAACGATGACGGACCAATACCAAATAGCATAATATATAGCTTGTTGAAATAATGTTATTAGATTTACTGACTATTTCATAAGGACACATTGTAAAAATAAATTCAGGTAGGCAATATTGTGAAATTGATCTTTAAATAACTTGAAAATTGTTTTATATATAGCTAAAACATTCAAACATTACATAAGGACATATTGTAAAATTAATATATAAGGCAAATTGTAAAATTAATTTAAGACACCAAAGGTGTGGTATACTTGTATGTTTGATATACCTGTACGGTATACCTGAATAGAATAAATAGGGTTAGCTTCGCAAGTTTTCCAGTTTGATATTCCTCTTGAAGATGATCACTTGGTGATCGAAACATGTGTCAAGGTGTTAAAAATAATGATTTGATGTTGGGAAAAAATTCCAGTAATATTATAGTTATAAATTAGAAATGAGGTCAGATTTTTATCATTATCAGTCTAAAATCTTCATAACATCTATGTTTTGTGAGAGTATAACATTAGCTAGCGATAGTCATCTAGGTAAAATTTCAGTTGGATCTCAATTCTCATTTTTTAGGAAGAAGAAATATATCGAATTCATTATTGGAATCGCAGAATCCACTTAAAGCTTCCAAACACTTTTTCTATAAACGATTTTGCAGCTATATCAAAAACTACAGAGCTATGGAAAGTAAAAACCGAAAGTACAACTGCAGTAGTTCAGTACGTCAAGTTGCTCGAGGTTTCGGTATGCCAATGGCTCAGCTACTGATGATGACGGCAGAACAACCGTCAGTATTCTCAAAAAATCTCAAGTTGTATGAATAAAATTGACACAACTGTAAGATAGTGAACACAACTTCACCGTAGTTTGATTGCCTCCCAACAAAAAAAAACATTAAGAGTGAATAAACCTCTCATTTTTCTTCGCTTCTAACGTTATGAAAGTTACTCTATATTCGAAGAATTAGAGCATCAATGAACCTGAATGCGTGGTGAAAGCATTACGATGAAAGCTTTGAAGCAATATTTATGATCAATAATCTTTTTTTTGCTGTTCTTATGGATTAGAAACGCTGCCATTGAAATTTCAGTAACTGCGCAGAAAATTGTCAAAAGCACGACGATTTTCCTCGAAATTAACCAACAAACAGCACCAATCTACTATGTGGAAGATAAGCTAATCTCGCCTCACCTATTGTTATGTGATAACATTCGTTGGTTTCATACAATGATTAGGTAATCTGATCGATTGAAATTTCTCAGACGATATCTGTTTCGATATAAAAGGCAAACTATCATAGGCGCCACTTCCACCTGACAATAGGGTCAACGATATCGAAAAGAATAAGACACACGTACACAAGGTCGAATGCAGTATTTCATAATGTAAATAAGTTGTAACAAACACAGATACGACACAATTTTCAGGAAAAACGTTATCTTTCGATACCAACATTCATACATTCGTTAAGTTCTTTAGCGTTTTCTGTGAATCTATACAAATATTAATGTAAAAGTTGTTGAGGATGGATGTATGAATGTATGTAGGTTTGTGGCACGCCTAAACGACTGAACGGATTTAGAGGAAACTTCACATTAATACAGCTTATACATCAGAATAATATGTAGGCTAAAATTTACAAACGTTTTGTATATTTTTTTTCATAATATAACGATAAGTATTGAGTAAGTCGAAAAAAGTCTTGCTCCTTGAGAGCTATCTTGGCGTTTGCTGCCTATATACCGTTGGAGGTACATGCTGGTACCGTAAGATTGTTTTTCTACGGATTCTATACAATGTGCCACTTCTCTCATCGCTTTCATACGTTCAAAACGAAAGATTTCTCACGCAATGAGAAATATCCGCCATTACAGTGAGAAATAATTTCTCACTATTATCACAATAACCCAAGTCAGTCATGAATTGTTACATGTCAGATTGATATGATACGTTCTCCATGTTGACAACGCTACGCCGACGATTCGCCTGCAATATCCAAGTAGCCCATTCCCGGCGTTCCATAACAAAAAAACCAAAGCACTGCATAATTATTGCTGTCAACTTACCCAACGAAAATAGTTTTATTGTTGTTGTTATAGTAAAATCATTATAGATTTATTGAATATTGAATATAATGGAATATGAAGATTTGGAGTTTGAAAATACACCTCCAGAAATTGTTCAGAAAGCAATAGATGTTTGCAATAATTTGCTACAAAGCACATCAAGAGAAAAATATGAAATCGCTTACAGAAACTTTATGCAGTGGAAAATGAAAGCCAAGGTAGCCGAAGCTACTGAACCTAGAATCTTGAAATGTGCAGGTAGGTTCTTTGTATAGCCTGAATTAGCATCAAAAATGGGAATCAGGAGTTTCCACCCCAAGGGGGGAAAATAGGGGTTCAAAGATTGTATTGAATTTCGTCAGTTATGAAGTTGGAAACCTGTTTTGGGTCGATAAAAAAATATTGTAACTACTTGTTTAAAATGATCTGTCACGAAACTTAATGCGACAAACCAAATTCTACGCGGGCGAAGCCGCGGGCAACAACTAGTGAAATATATTTTTTTTCATTTCTGTTGTGGATTTTTTATGTTTTCTAAAAAGATAAAGTAAATTTTGTGTAATTCAATTGCAGTACGTAAGATACCTGAAAAATGGATTACAAATTCTCGGGATCGCAAAAATAACCTTCAACTGACTAATCGCCAATTAAAATCGAAAAATACATTCGTGATTACTGTCATCGATCGTTTACTGGAATGCATATTCATACTGAAAAAACGTTCACATAGACTTTTTCCATTATATCCGAACTGAACGATCTCTTTTATCAGGTTATTGGGTAGACCAAGATCAGACGCTAGCTTTTTCAGTCGCTTCCAGAAAAGCAACATTTCTATTTTAAAACGGAGCAGATATCATGTCAAACTCCACCTTTCTCCGAGCCATTACTTACAGAGAAAAACTCAATAAACTCAACCTTAATGAAGAAAATGTGCTCCTATATTTCCGCTGAAATATCCGCCATGAAAGCTCATATCATCGCATTTTGATTTCTGTTTGTCTTCTCGGTGACGTTGCTTTAATATTTCGGGAAAATACTGCTGCAATAATTTTCGCAAAATCGTCCATTACGAGCAAATTTAATGCTAATGTAACTTCTGTGATCTGGTAAAACGCTAGTGAAATGTGTTTTGAGTTTAGATAGATTGTAGCAATCTCCGATTTCTTCTATTATAAAATACGGAAATATTTATTAGATGCGGCGGTCGCCAAAACTTGTGGACTCTTGACTCTTCACCTGTTAGACATTAAATATCAAAACTCATTTTATCACTGTCCAATGTATCAAGGTAGACGAGTTCATGTGTGTTGACGAACTCTGAAACATTGTGGTTTCTTGAATTCAATTCTTTCATTTTTTATGTCAGTAACGCAATAATCAGCTAATACCTTCAATACAGATTTCCAAAGAAATGTATTGAAGAAAGTTCCTTCCAGTATCGAGCCTTGTTAGGTATGTTTGTTTATTTCTTTCATTCAGCTACTCAAAACAAATAAATGATGACTACTTTGTAATGATCGTGTACATGAATAATTTTTTTGATAAAAATAATAATGTGACCTTCGGAATATACTCTTTTTGGTAATGATGGTCAGGCCAGAGTATACAGAAAAAAGGAATGAACATTTTATTCCCTGCTGCTTATCTTCAAGGGTCCCATTTGGAGGTGGATTAATAATGGTGTGGGGTGTAATAACACTCAATGATCTAACAGACCTTGTAGTCATCCGCAACGGATCCCTGACCACACGAAGGTATGTTAATGAGGTGTTTGATGCCCAGACCCGTCACAGAGCAGAAGCAAGGGGGTACATTTTCATTTTTATTCACGATGGGATCCGTCCCCACGCTGCAAGAATCGTGCGTCAGTATCTACAAGCCCACAATATCACCACTTTATGGTGGCCCGCTTGCAGCCAGGACCTGAAGCTCATCATGTCTGGGATCAACTGGGAAGAAACATCCGAAACCGTCAAAACCAACCGCTCCTCGAGACGAGTGGGAGCGTTTTCCTCAAGAAAACCTCAGGAGGCTCATAAAAACAATGCTCCAGTGAATTCGACTGTGATTTCTGCCCGAGGAGGAAACACAAGATACTGAGCAATTAATTGTAACTCAGAAACAACTTTCTGTTTATTTTTGATTTCAATAATTAAAAGGTTTTCATTTTGATTTTGTTACTTCTTTACTTTTCTCACGTATACCCTATAAACAACAAAAAAGTATTCAATGATTCAGCATGAATTTGATAGACATTTACATTGCCTTTCAAAATGTCATATAATAAGGTTTTTACTATTAAAAAAAATTACAAGCTCAAAGAAGTGATACTTTAGTCAAGAACAACAGATGAAGTATTCTCTTCTGAGCTGCAGTGAAAATATTGGGGAAAAACCCACAACGCCACTTTGGGGGAACCTCAGCTGCCTGCGGTGCTGTTCAACCTGCAATCGTCATATCGAAGTTCTACTCACTATAGTATTATTCATTTCGAAAACATGAAGACTGTGCAACACGAATGTGACCTAACCTATCCTGCACACAATTAAAATTCTTTTTTCATGAATATCAAAATGCCTCGTAAGTTTTTGAATGAAGCAACATGCGGTAACAGTTGAAGCATGTCAACTACAAACTCGAAGCATTTAGAACAGCAACCATCTTGGTTTTCACATCGCAATATTCCAACGCATCACATTTTCATCTTGGTTACCACCAGTCAAAAATTTCAACTCCAAAAATATCTTAAACATAAAAAACAGCGCTCAACAAAAAATCAATAGGATACAGTGAACATTCAGCTAAAGGTTTCTGGATGATGATTGGAAAATGTTGGCTCCCAACGTGGATTCCATGTCTCTAGGATTCATTGCTTATCATGCAGTAAGTCCTCTTTGCAAGTCTATTTGAAAACACAGACGGTCAAAAGAAGTTATGTAGGGGTGAAGTTGTGCATTTGGTGAACTTTTGAGAAGCGAATTTACTCACTGACCAGCAAAATAGTTTGTACCGAATTAACCAACTGAACAGATTCTCACAATGTTAGTTTTCAAGATTTTGGAGACCACAACTTGCTCGCATTCCGAAACAAATTTATCGCTAGAAGGTCACTTCATTGAAAAAGAAGTATAGGCTTTCGTAGGTGACTTCATAAGTACATGTTGATGTATCATCTGAGTAGAAATAAACTCTTAGCTATGAAAAAAGTTCAGAAAGGGCCTTGATGGTCTTCCCATTTGGTAGATCTGTAGTACCCAAATTTTGAGCGGTTTAGATAATTTTTCTTTGGTGATTCTTTGATATTAGGTTATGTTAGGTGAAAAGTGAGTGAGTGGGTCTATTCGATCGTCCACCGCAACCCGCATGGGTTCATCGTGGCTCACACCTATTCATACTCGACCAGATAAACCCAGCTTATTAACGAAGTCGATTAGTTTAGATGGTGAATAATATTTCAGGTCAGATGATGAGAGTGCGGCTCTGCCAAACTCTGAAAACATGATTTGGTCAGCAGCGGGACAGGCACAAAACATGTGCTTTGCTGTTTCATCAATTTCCAAACAGAGGCAACACACACTGTCTTCGATAGTCCGAGTTTCTGCATATGATGATTCAGGCGACAATGATCTGTAGGAAGGCCTGTTAGACAGCGTAGTTCATTTCTACTGCAGTCCAACAACTGTTTGGTTTCAAGCTTAGAATGGTAAATGAACGCCTTGCCAAATTTTGCCAGAAGTCCACAAATTTTCTTGCCATTCAGGTGTTCAATATTTGTTTAGCAAAGCCTAAAGCTATGCCAATGACAAGTTCTGGTCCGGTGAAGCTGCAAGGGAGTTAGCAGCTTCATTACTTTCCAGGAATCCAGACCACAGTCTTCCTATTAAGCAATGTCAGTTTTCTCTAATAACTCAAGATGTTCGTAAGATGTTAACAAAGAGAGAAAGTTAATAAGAAATAAACAGGTCCGCCTTCATACGATCTCATTCATAAATTGTAAAGAACATTAATAAAGTAAAGATGGAGAGACCGCTGATTCTCATGTATTTTTCAACTAATTTGTTTTGAAATGACCACATACACATCTCAATTAACGAAAGTAACCTTAACACTCCGTACCTGCCCCCGTACTCACCTACGTGCGCAGTGTCACAATGAACACTCCTAAAAAGATCTCACAGGTGTTTTTGAATAGACGTGACATAGTACTTTGTCTGGCCACAAAAATATCCGCGATTTTTTTTCGTATTCGCAACAATGGTGCGAGATTTTTCCATTCCGTTCTCGTTCTCTTCCAACGCCTACTTATGTGCCGCGCTTGATGATTTTATTCCACGGGCGGAACTCCTTTTCCTATTAGCATTCAATAATATGTATTCCAACATTTTTTGTGTCGGTTCGTCGCTCGCTTATGGTAATTCATTCTCTAATAATCATCGGTGTCTTTGATAAAAGCTTTCATTGAGAACGTACTTTTTTTGACCGGGTGCCAACAATGGCCATTAGTAGGTAGTGAGTGTTAGGCCTCCGAAATTTGAATACTTGTTTGGGGCAATTGGGACGTGCTCCCCACGCGAATTGATTTATGCACGTCACGTGCAGTTGGGTTATACCGTTTTTCGCGGATCTAGTTGAAAAGTGTAGAATCGTTTCGTTAATTATCGGCGCAGTCAAAGGTGAATCGAGTCATGGTCGGCTTAACAAATTCACTTTACCCACGAATTATGTAGTGCACGCTGAGCTGATTTATTGTAAAAGTGGCATTAGTATCGATATCTTGGCGATAATGTCATAATTCATATAACTCGTTCGAAAAAGTTACTTCTTTTCAATAACCATAAATATCCATTACATAAAATTCTACTTCAATCCCAGTAAAGAACAATTTTCATTTTAGATAATGGTAAAAGTTTCATAATTTTCTCACATAAGAGAATGGAAAAAATATTATATTTTCAAAGCATCATAAGGTAGATCTAAATCATTCAAGGGATATCTTTCAAAATTGTTTAACTGAAAAATTATGGGTTAGAGAATTTCTATTCAGTTTAAAACTAAAGAATATTCGTGGAATCTGGCAACCGTGGATATCTCCAAATTCCAAATTCACTCTCTTGTGAGAGTGTTCTGCACGATGTCCTGAATTCTGGCTCAATCGTTTGTCAAATTTAACCAATACTGGTGTTAGGATTATGAGCTCCAGTGCAGCAAACTCTCAAAAGAGACACATCTCCATGGTAGCCAGATTTTACGAAACATTGAAAAGAGACTTGGACGTCACCAAGATTCGATGAATCTTTTGAAGTTTCTAACACCATAACTTCTTCATAAAACGATCGTGTGAGATATCCTGTGAATGATAAAGAAAGCGTGCATTTCAAGTATTTATGGTTATCACTAGAGTGACGGTTTTTTGTAGTATTTGCTCTGAATCCGTCGCCATAATTTGGAATTAAATTTTATTTCTAAATGCTTAAACCCAAAAGGAAAGCAATTCTGATAATAGTTTTAAAGAATATCTGTTCTGGACTATTTTTTTAATGAATAAAGTTGAAATGTCAAGATTGAAGTCGAAATTACCAGTTTCCAAGTATTAAATAACAAGAAACAAATAATAAAAATGTGTGGGCCTTCTGAGTTTCCGTAAAATTATTTTACACTCAAAAAGAGTTCTGTATACGTGCCGTTATAAATCATTTGATGATTTAAATCAAAGTGAAAAAAGGAAGTTTAGAAATAGAGGACAATTCCGGGTTCGTCCAAAAAAACTCCATCTAAGGTAATGTGTTCAAGGTCAAATATTATTCAAGTAAGGTTAAGGCTTATTACTGCTAACATCTTCAAAATTTCAATGTGTCCCTATCAACTTCACTTGGAACTTCATTACTTGAAGTAATTGAAGCTCGGTTCATGTTCATTTCGAAACAAACAAATACACTCTTGTATGCGCACTTGAATATCCATTTTCTTTTCCTTTTTTCGTCTGTGAAATGTTTTACTACAAGGTTAGAAATACAGTATGAATATTCATTCAAGTCTTGTTATCAGAGCATTATACCAATGAGTATTCAATAGTTGCTAATACGAAGTAACTTGTTTTATTCACCACTCACCGGTGCATTGAAATTTGCAATAATAAAATCTGAATCTTCTTTCTCAATGGGTGACTTCGAAGAAAACTGGAAATTTGAAAACGGCCGATTAAACCGATTTTTGTTCTATTTATATTCAATTAATTTGCTAATTGATTGTTTACTTTCCTTGGTTCAAGTATTTATTAACTGAATCACCTTGGTGTGGGTTTTTTCCTTTTTTGATTTATTACCGAGTAATTTTTAGAATTCCTATCGTATTCTTTACGCTCGTACGAGTAAATGTGACTGGTGAATAATATCATGATTAGGAAAATTAGAGTAGTTATATTTCGAAGAAAACTAGTGCATTTACTTTATCTGGAAACTGAAAATTAATCTGATCTTCAACACAAGACACTGATGACATACACACTACGATTGACACAATTGGGATGTGACTAAATATGATAAAGAGTGTGAATAGATTTGAGTGAACGTTGATTACCAAACAATTCGAGAAAGGCCAGAAAACCTACCAACGATGATTAATAAAAACTGCTATACAAATTTAGCCGATAATGCCAATATATAACTCTAACATTTAATGATCCTCAAGTTCAAATTATTGGGAAATATCACAAGAAACTGCCACACTTTGCTATTTCTAGACTTTTGAAAACATCAAGGGCCCTAAAGTCATATATCGTTATCAAATAATGTTATCTTATCCTACACCCGTTGGCCAAGGCCACTGTGTTCTTTAAAACGAATTTCAGTTACTTATGTACTCTGATCAACGTAATTTTTGATGACAGTCCTCACAACTTTATCCTGATCGAGCCGTTGATGTAAAATGGACGTTTCAGAACGATCTATTCCAAAAAATTTAGTGGAAGATACTGATACATATATTGAAATGAATTAAAACTGTATTTGAGTTTCAAAAAACAACGAAGCATTTCAGGGGATGCCGTTATACTTGGATTTCGCAATATACAATTCATCACGGTTGACATTCATTTCTTCAATGTCGTCCCATCATGAAATTTAGTCCAGAGCTTCCTCAAGATGTGAAACTTCTTGTTGTGGAAGATGATTCATATGGAAAGAAGAGACAAGTATGCCCAAAAGTATAATATGGTGACATATGGTGATGTTTTGTCTTTCTCCCTGATTTTTAAATAGAAGAGTAATTGGTCTAAGGTTGTTCGGAAGAATTTTATTGCCCTTTTTGGGTATAGGTTGATCTCGAGCGGACTTGCAACAGAAAGTAAAGGCTTTTTTTGTAAGGCATGAAGTAAAACATTAGCACCAGAAGCTTCATTGTTGTTGAGCTATTTTAGTCGCCTTCCAAGAAGATCGGAAAGTGAGTGAAATTTTTTTCCTGAGAATTGAGTGTAGATAAAATACAAATTTTTCAGAAAGTACTGTTACTGGAGTCTTTGCGAAAACACCTACGATCCTGAAGGCTACAGTTTATTCTCTACTTTTGTTGAACCATGGTTCGTTGTATTTATGCTCAACAGAATAATCTTGGTTACTTCAGATAATCAAAGTTTAACAGATCTGTCGTGCCAAACAATGAAATGTTTATCAACACTTATTGGTAATTTACTCAAAACTGCGAGGAGTGGAGATATGATCTCAATGGAGGCTAACGACGATTCTGCGAAATTTGTGGACCTGCCATGCCGCTATTTGGACTACAAAATATTTGTAGGCGCTTGAAAACGTCGGATTCCTTCCAATGGTTATTCCTATGGTATTATATTTTAGCCAACACCAGCTGTCGTCATTTTCGCAGCTTCATATCGGAATAACCCAATCCACCGCTTTTAATGATGCTGGACATAGCAGATCACCTGGTGATTTAATACAAAGGCCAAGGCGTAAGCGCATTTGCGGCGCCAAGGCCAAGAGGAGAAAGAGAGCGAAAGAAGCAAGAGTCGCATCAGCTATAAGTGCACCCTCCTTCTCCCCCACTCCACCTATAACAGCAACGGCACTTCCTGCGGCGGGCGCCAAGAGATCCGCCTTGAATACAGGCAAGAAACTGGCTGTCCCTGCAGGAAAGCTCCCTCACTTGTGCACCTCCACGGAGGGAACCCTAAGAAGGTTGAAGAAGCCTCGCAACGACAGTAATGTCGCTGCACCTTCTAAAACCTTCGCGGAGCCCACCGTGAGATACCTCAAGGCTGCCAAAGAGGGTGTGTGTACGGCAAGTTTTGGCCTACACCTGCCAATATAAAGGAAATGTCTCCTAGTGACCTGTCCACCTTCCTGGAAAGGACGATGGCCTAGGAGGACAACTCCTCGGGAAGGTGTACAATGGGTCACATGTGGCCTTAGTACTGTGGGTCTACACTCACGCATCCTCCATATACAGATACAGAACCCTTCAGGATTGGTTGTATAATGGCTCGTTTATAACCTGAGTGAGGCCCTTACTTTTGAAAAATGAGAATCAAAATTTTCTATGTTCATAATGATCCCCTACCACCACCAATTTATTGAAAAAAGCCCTTACTGAGGTATTGCAAAAGCTTTGACTCACCTGTGATATTTTATCACAGTCATGACTGAATATTCTGGACAGATTATAAAATTGAAAAACAAACAGTAAAAAACCATTCAATGATACTCGTGACTTCAATTTGAAACTCACGGCACGTTCAATCTTTTTCGAATAAATCTTTTTTCTTATACGAATAAATCTTGTGGGAGTTCATTCTGACGATGTAAATTTTTCATTCCTTCCATAACAATATAATTAATGTTTGGAGTCGTGAAGAGTGGTAGTGAAAGAGGCAGAGTATGCAATAAATAACACTATTATCATACTATTAACTTGATAATTAAGTCTGTTTAATCTTAATTCAATTCGGATTTGTGCATACTCGGCGCCACATATGAAACTTCTCTTAATATGTCAGTATTACGACTGTACAGCTCTCTCAAAGTCAATGGTCTGGTAATGCTTTGACAGAGCCTTGTTATTGCGATTTCTCATATGGTACTGCAATGTGCATCTGTTGCTAATATTGAGTCAAAGGGTACCGCGACTTGAATGTTATAATGTAAATTTGAAATTTTTGTTTATTATTTTTGCATTATGAGGGCACCACTTTATATTGTGAGCAGTGGGCGGTACAGTAATGTCGCGATGAAAATCGTCTACGCAATTCACCCTTGATGTTGTGCGGAAAATTAACTCATTGAGTGCCAAATCTGGACTGTATGGACGATGATCCATCAGTTCTGTTTTAGGTGCTCAAATAATCAGTTTTTAGGAGATGATTATTGACAGCTGGCATTGTCACAGTAATTTATCTTGAAAATGACTATTGTTTTTCAAAATATTCATATTTACTTCCGCTCGTTACACTTGTCCCGACAAAAATCGTAGTCTACGCAATTTAGTGTTTACATTGTGCGAAAATTAACTCTTTGAGTGCCAAATCTGGACTGTAGGGCGGATGATCCATCAGATCAGTTTCAGGTGCTCAAATATTCAGTTTTTGAAGATGATTATTGACAGCTGACCTTCTGATTTTGTCATATCACTAGAGACTTCAGAAATTGTTGTGTACCATTCAAAAATAACCGTTCTAGATTGACCTAGACTAGGCAATGTTGCCATATATTCAGGTTTTTTTTTTCGAAAAAACAAAATACTATTTGTTTCAGAGTGCTTGGAGCAAGAACAACTTTTATTGGATTCGGTTCATTTCCAAACACACATACAACGACTTCTGTATTTTCCAGCTCAAACGCATAGAACCACAATTCATCACCTCTTAAAATCCCCACACTTTTTTTAATTACCGCCATTGTATTAATTAGTAATTTGTTTGAACCAAGATTTCGCCGGTTATGTAGCATCCAAAGACAATAAATGCTGGTAAAACTAATGGCTACATTTGGCCCGATATCACGACAATCTGGCACCATTAGGCCTTTACGATTAATTCCTTCATATTAGCATTTCACGGTGGAAGTGTTATTACGGTTTTTTCGCAGATGTTCCATGGAAATATCAGCGAATTTTTTTCAGAAGTATCAAGAGCCTTTACACCAATCATGAATATTTCAATCCAGATCTAATACAGAAAAAAATATACAGACGAAGTGCAATGCATCAAGATAAATTCCTATCATTTTATATCAATGCAATTTGAGATACGCTCATGAATAATTTGAATGTTTATTACACGGTAATTGCACATAATTTCAACAGTCAATCGCAACCGTTAATATCAAACATAAGATTTTTAGTTAACATATCAACGTCACTTGAATGATTTCATCTCCGGTTCTCTACAGTATCCATGCAATTCCAGTCAAACGATTTTAACGGAAAGGTTGAAAAATATACAGAACAGAGAGCCGAAAATTTGAATGAACAACTTAAATAGTATCTAGTATATTAGGTATTTCTAGAGTTAAGTTGGGTCTAGATACAAAAACTGAAATGTGAAACAGCCTCGATAGAACTAGTCCAGCATTTAATTACAGATGAAATATCCCAAAGCTGTGTTTGGGACTGGAGAGGAAAAACATTATTGTAATGGTCAAAATTCGTATTTATCAAAAGTTAGATCAGAAAATCTGTCCAACTCTTCGCAAGGATAGCCTACAAATGAATACTTACAAAATATGACACAAACTAATTATATAACTGTTTTGAGGTAAAAATAATGTAAAGATGTGTTCTTCCGGAAAGATCGCCAACCTAATCGAAGGTCAAACCAACTTAATTCTAACTAAAAATCTTAGTTGGTTATGCCCTAGAGGTTACATATGATTCCAGAATAATGGCATCTAGATGTTAATTTCATGGCTGTCACTTTTTCCATTTTGGGGAGAAGCGTATTATCGCTGTTTTGGTGGCCCAGCCTTCAATTTTTTCATTTCATTGGCTTACAGACAGTCGGTAGCCGGTCGGTTCTACGTGGGTGCTTTGTTCACTCACTTGAATTGACTGTCGTGTTGGTCGGTGGTTGAAACCCCAGTCTGAACGATTGATTTTCACTTGCTATCGTCCAATCCGTGTTAGGAATCACACGTCAAAAGGAAAGACCTCGTAAATCCTCAGCTTGCACAAGTTTCGACTTCTGAGGGTTGTAGTTCGTAGGGGTGCGACAGCTGGTTAACGTAAAAACAGTTTTTTGTTTAAACAGAATTATTACAAATGGCATAAAATTTTCTAATTGAAGAAATGTATTGTATAGAAACAAAACAAAAAGCCCTTTTATTCCACAGACATGAAGTTTTTTACATAGTATAGGTGAATATTCACCTTGAAATAATACCATATGAATTATTGGGTATTGGACTTTAGTAACTTTTTCTTGGTCAATAATATACCTGAATTTAGAGTCTCCTTCCTTAAGGCTATCAAGGCATTCTTGCAGTAAATAATCACTTTTTGACATGCTTTTTTCCACAGAAGTTCATAGAAGTCATTGTTGATAATCGTCCTAATTTTTGCCAATGTTGCTACTTATGAGATAGTTGATACTTTGAGGTTCAATATTCCAGCCACATTCTTTCTTTTTGAGAAAAGTGGGTTGTTATAGGATAGTTATACATCATTTTAACAATTTCATTCACGGTCCCTGTCCTAATTATATTGAACCAAATTCATCAAGACTCGAATATTCAAATATGATTGTGACTAAATATTGAAACTTTTCACAAATACTTCTACAGAAATCTACTGATTTAAATGAATATCATGAATATGACAGTGACTAGACCATAATCTACTAATGAATAGGCATACCTCACGAAAATAAGACGACAATCCTTCAATACAAACTCCAGATATATGATATCCAGAAATATCAAGATCATAATCGAAACTTATTTGAATTTCGAAAAGAATACGCGACGTACTGGTAATCTATCTAGCTGCGCCAAGTAGGTCGTGTTCCGGATCTGCGGTCTCATTTCAAAGCTTGATAGATTTCAACAATGAAAACCTACTTTCAAAAAGTATTAGCTTTATCATTCAATAATTGTACTTACTAACTAATGTTCTTGTTGGAATTTTTCGTTATTCAGGTAATAACCTTGATTTATTAAGAGAATTGATCGTTTGTTCTTATATCGATGCGTTCATCTGAAAATAATTCAGGAAATGATCTTTATCGATACCACTCGACTTGAAAATTTTCCCAGACAAATGCCCATTTTTTAAACTCAAACTTTGTTAATTTCGGCTCTGCCGAACTCTAAAAACCTGATTCGGACCCCAGCGGGGCAGGCACAAAGTATGTGCTCTGCTGTTTCATCATTTCCCGACCAGAGGCGACACACACTGTCTTCCGACAGTTCGAGTCTCTACATATGATAATTCATATGACAGTGACCCGTAAAAAATCGTAGTTCATCCCTACTATAGTCCAACAACTGTTTGGTATCAAACTTCGAAGGATGAATGAACGCCTTGGTGTGAGCCAATCTTGGAAGATTCTTCCAGAACTATTCCTACGGACTCGTGGTTTTATCATGCTATTTATGGTCTGACGGTTTTGCTAATTAACAGAGTTAACGTTGAAAAATTGAAATTTATCGATGAAATTTTGAGGTCTTGTGGTATAACTTTCATAACTTGCAAGTTGGAATGTTTTTGATGTAAGTCAAGGCAAATGTTACTAAAATTGTAACGGCACCTGTAAAAAACCGAGATAGACCAAAGAACGCTCAGTTCAGTACCCAATAACAAATATTTCTTCGAAAAAAAAATCGAACGCAACTTTTACCCGCGCGACCTTTAGAAGTGCATTCATACCAACTGATGTAACATTCGCAATAAACGTATCAGTTACGTAACGTTAGTTACGAAACGTACAGGCGGTGTTTCCCGGAAACCAAATCGTCCATTAGAAATCTCAATTCGAAACGAACTCGTCTTTTTCCGCCGTCATTTTGGTAAAGGCAAGGTTTTGATGCATATATATGTAGACGCGATGTTCACAGTCTGCCATCGAAGAGAGGTGTGTCGTCTGTTTGTTGGCATTGAAAACACGCCAGGCTCAATATAACATGACTAATATATCCTGAGGCCCATCTGGATGAAATGTTGGCATTTCTGCGATGTTGACACGTCTCGACGAAATTTCTTAGAAATGTTTCGAAAGTTGGGTTAGAGACAAATGTTTGAGAAACAAAACATATCTACCTCAGTTACGAAATCCGTTCAACCTAATCATCAAAATACGAGTTTCACAGTAAAAGTATTCCATTACGATGCTATCCTAATAGCATAATGCCGTCAACTAGGTCTCAATTATAACTGAAAATCAAAAACTATATCTGGAAGAACCGTCTTCACGAATGAAAAGACATTTTTTGTGAAGGAAAATCATATTTTTATCGGTGAACATCGAGTTGGATGGAACAAAATGAGAATGATTGCGAAAGAACATCACTCTAAGAGATGTAAACTGAATAAATCAGCGTATATCTGAAAAGAGTGTGATTCTAACATCTCCTTAGAACTTGGCTACCCGTCTTGAAGAAAAATATGGATAATGGCGAAATAGCAAGAATGATATCAGCAAACACCTTGTACTACATCGAATGACATTGACATAATTCACATTTGACATCTCCTTTGATATCTTTCGAGAAAAAAATAGAGATAATCAGCAAATAGCAATATAGACTTGAATTTTGTCTATTTCTGAAGACGGGGACAGATTTTGGCTTCCGGAACGTTAAGATAAGTATTGTTTAATTCCTCTTTTTTGATTGGCAAAATTATTAAATACGACAAGTTACCGATGAACAGAACATTTTTCTTTGTGAAAATTACGTTGAATTTACACAGTAACTTATCGGGGTAAACTGAAAAGTTCTCCATTACTATTTTTATATTTTTCAGATTGTAGAAGGTGATAATAACCAAAGAAGGTCGATAAAAAATGCTCATTATCATTTTGAACTGAGCTCTCAGCTTCAAATGTTCTCACCTAAAAACTCTACCTGCAGTAATACATTTTCTGATTGATTAGGCCGTTACTTGATGAAGATCCATCGTGAGGTGTAGTTTATGGAATTGCAGTAATAAAATGTCTTCCAAAGAAACAATATGGTAGTAGTATATTTCTTGAATTCTAAAATAGAACTAAATCATAAGTTCCAATCTTGATAACTGACAAGACGGTTTAATAACAGTAAATTTCCTTCGAGTTTCATAAACGTGTGCAGTAAAAAAGGTTTTAAAAACGTATCTATTCTTTACTGCCATTATAGCCTCAAGGAATGTGTGGATCTAAATTAAGGTATCATGTAAAATATAATCACCTAGAAAAATTTTACGAAACCCATCGTTCATTTGGTATTTTTCAAGGTGAATATTTACCTAACTATGACCAAGTATATGTAAACCATCAGTCAAGAAATGATGCTGTTTAACAGGTGCACTAGCACTAGATGTACTAGCTTTTAATTCTCTGAAGAGAAATCATGAGAAAACATATCAAGCTCTTCAGTAATTATTGGGGTATCAAATTATTTTCACCATTTTCAAAACAATTGCATGTAAAATAAACTGAAAAAGCTTATTTTTGTAACGAACATGGCAGATAATAGACAAGCAATATTATTCACTTCAAATTACTAAATGCCTTTGGATAATTAACAAACGAAATCTGTAACAAAAGTCAAGTTTATACGAAATATCTACAAGGGTATCACATAATTGGCAACATCGTTATTGCCAGAAAGATACTGTTTATGAACTAATGGAGATGAACTTGATGCCAAAAGTATCACTGGCATTGCCAACAATGTTGTCAACAGTAAATCTTCGGTGTTGACATAGTTTTGTTCATAAATTTAATAGGATCAAATCAGCCATGTTTCATTCTACTATTCGTGAGTTACAAAACGACGATGTTTACTATTTCTGATACGAAAAGTGGACATTGTATATTCAAAATCCACATTTCTATAAATAGAAAGCACTGGAAATGAATATATTATCGAGATTTTGGCAGGCAAATTGCAGACGTTATCGTACAACTTGACAACACTGCTTTCTATTCGAGTCTAGCGTATTATCGACTTGACATCCACATCCCCGTGTATCTTTAACTCACATTTATAACACTCTCACTTTCATCTAAATCTATGCCAATATTTTAATTAACCATTAAAGCGACCGAAAATTTTAAGAAACGTATTCGCCTTTCATGAGGTCATTGATTATTTTTGTGGTAACTGAAAAATTGGTATATGTCCCACGGATTTTTATTTTCCTCATGACTAGACAAATTTTTCACCTAACACATTATATTTTCTAATAATGCAAGTATCTGATTCAAAATTATAATATCAATTATTATTATAAGAAAGTCAGGATTTTTTTTTTAATTAATACACTGAAAAACTGCTTGGACAATTTTCAAAAATTCTATCGCCTTTAGTTGAAATTTTATCATCACTGCTGTTATAACAGAATTTGTTTGTATACTCTACCAGTATTAAGTACAGAATATAACTAATTCAACCGCGCAGAACCCAATCCCCTGAGGATATCGTGATAAAAAGTAGCTTCATTGTGGGAAAGCTAAATCAGTAATTCATTTAGACAAATATATCATAACAATCACAGTGAAATTTTTGTAACGACTATTTTCATGGGTGGCCAGGGGGCCAGGCTACGGGTGGAAATGGACACCGGTGGTGGCTGGTGGTCAGATAAGTTGACCAGAACAATAATTCATTCATAGGATCATGAGCTACTGGAGTTTAGTGACTTTTATGATAGTGGATAATATTTGCAAACAAAAATGAAGCAAATAAAGTGAACTGAGTTTCGTAAGTTCCGACATGCGATACCCCAACGTACAGTAATGATATAACTTTGTCACTCACAACTGAAGATATCTAATTATAAGACGTGGACTTGGAACTAAGCCGGTATTGGAAGTTACGAAAATGGAGAAAAAAATAATATCTTCACATATTCCTTTCTCGAATTCCATCGCTGGACAAGTGACCTAATTGTCGAATTCGCCTCGTAACTGCTCTTTTGCAATATTCGAGAAAGCAGTGGAAGGCCTTTTATCGTGCATATATAGCCAACGCATTGTGTACTTTATTGTTTAACTTAACCAAATACAGAAGTAGTTTGCCTACTATAAAAAGAGCGAGCAATTTCAAGAATTCTGCACGATAACGATATTTCTTCTCAAAATCAAAGCTGTACATGCATTTTCCAGACGTTAAGATGTTTTCATCTGGCCTTGTTTCTATGTGGAAAAAACATTGTTGGATGTCGAGTATTTCTACCTGTTTTGAATATAAAGTTTCTGGTCTGTCGAGTATTTCACCAGAATTATAAAAAAAGAAAATATTTTTTTGACCAGAATTGAATGCAACTCACCCAGTAAGTTGATAGCGAGAACTCCCCATATATCAAATCTAAAGAGAATATTTTATTGGATAGCATCAAAGCAAATACTTTCGTTGATTCAAATCTTTTTAAAGTTGATAACGCTATCAAAAATGTTTTTATTGTTTTCAAAAACGTTCAGAGTATCGTTACGAAACTAGATTTGAACACTTTTCAAATATCCTAAATATCCTAAACCTTTTTGATATCTATAGAAACTGAAAAAAGATTACATAAGTGAAAAATCTGATACGAGGGTTTCATTTTATATTTTGGGATTAGAGAACAAAAACAAATATTTATCATCGAAAATCACTTTATTGTTTTCCAAAATATTCCCCATGAAAATCTATACACTTTTGCATGCGTTTGAACCAATTGTCGAAGCACTTTTACCACTCTGAGGTTTCTCCAAAACATGCATTCTGAATGCAGCAACCGCTTCTTCAGGTGTCGAAAAACGTTTGTTTTTCACGTGCGGGAATAAAAAAAAGTCATTCGGTGCCAAGTCAGGACTATAAGGCGGATGACTCATCAAACCAATGTTTTGGGTGCTCAAAAATGAAGTTGTTTGAGCCGATGTGTGAGAGCTAGCATTGTCGCAGTGAAGAATGATCCGTCTTGGAAGACAACTGGCAAACAAATGGTTGTGTACTTCTCAGAATCGACTGTTCTGTGTTGTTCTAGTGGTACGGTTGCGACATGTCCAGTTTTTCCGAAAAAACAGGCGACCATTTGCTTGGAAGTGCTTCGAGCACAAACAACATTTGTTGGATTTTATTCAACTTGAAACACTCATACAGTCGACTGCTGTTTACTTTCGGGCTCATACGGGAATACATGATTCATCACCTGTTACGATGTCATAGACGTGTTTCGAAGCAACTTGATCGTATTTTTTCAGCATTTCCTTCGACCAATCGACACGAGCCTTTTTTTTGAGCGGTTCACAAATTGTGTGGGATCCAACGCGAACAATTTTTTTTGACAGTCAAATGTTTATGCAATATTGAATGTATGTTGGTCCCACTAATGCCTGATTTTGGACGACCTTCACGAAATTCGTCTTGGAGTGAACTACGACCACGATAGAATTCACCATACCATCGATAAATATTGGTCCTTGATGGAGCTTCATCGCCAAAAGTTGAATTAAGTTCATCCATACACGTTGCTGAGTTAATCCACGTTGGAAGTTGTAAAAAATAATCGCACGAAAATGTTCACAATTTATTTCCATTTTTGAGGCGAGATAAACCTTTCAAGTTACTGTAAACAACACAAATAGCGCGCGCATGTCAAAACGTTCTGAGTACGTATAAGCTCAAAAATGTGCAACT
>WOGO01000955.1:0-20025 GCA_015342085.1 Leptinotarsa defecta | reverse complement strand
TCTATATGAACACTGAATTATACAGAAGATACTTTTCTCTATTCAGTTTGTATATCAAACATTTGTTGAGGAATAAGAATCAGATATCATTCACATGGAAGATTCTCTTATCCATTTTTTTGTATCAGATGGAGTAGTAGAAAGCCAAAAACTTTCTTTCCCAAAAAGATATTATTAGTTATTGATGTTAAACTATTTTCTAATGAGACACCCTGTATGTTCCTGCATACTTCAATAGAGATTAGAAAAAGAAACTCTGTACATTTCTCTATTGGTCCACAAGATGAAAAAGCATTTCTTGATTGGTTCCTCTAGTTCTACTTGCATATCAATTTCGTTAAAAAAAATTGTTTAAAATATGTTTTTCCGTTAATCGGCTGGCGCCCCTATACGAACGACAACTCTCAGAAGTTGAGGAACTTGTGCGGGCTAAGGACTAACGAGGTCTTACCGTTCAACGTGTGATTCCCAACATGGTTTTCTGAAGATCATTTATTCACCCGAAAGCAATGGAGAATTTCCAAACAACTTACCGATTATTTCTGGTGTAGATGGGTGAGAGAGTATTTGCCAACGTTAATATGGAGAACTGAATGGTTCCAGAAAGACCATCGGTAGTTGGTCGAATACGCATAGTAGACGTCAAAACCAAATCAGGAGTTTATCGACGATCCATTGTGAAACTTTCGCGTTCAAGATGTGAAAAATGAACATGAATAAAATATAGAGTTGATTGAATAATGAACATTCAAAAAGAAGGAATATGAAACCTCTCAATTCAAGTTTTTAGGATATAAATAGCAATATGTCTTCAGCTTGACGAAATTATTGTTTTGAATATCATTGATTCTTTAAAAAATAAACATGATTTATCACAGAAAACTAACTAATAGATGTGATGGAGCCGTTTTTTAACTGTGGAATTGTCGTATGTGTCAGACATATTGGGTCCATGGTAACATTGAACAGTTTGTATTGGAGAAGTAACTTTGATAGGTTTCAAAGCTAGATGTTAGGACACATGATATTCCTGAGGATAGTTGTCTTACGTTGTTTTGTCTTGAACAGGAAAACAGGAGGAAGACGATTATCCAACAAAGGAATATTCTACAGATATCAGTTCGTTCAAGCCATAGGTTTTCAATTTTATATCAGATAAGAACCATTGAATGGAAATCATAAGTAAATATCAGTTACCTCGTTGACCTTGGTTATATTATATTTTTGTGATTGATCACGTAGCGATAATTAAAATATCCTTGAGTTATCAACCTATCAATATTTAAAAAAAAATCATTTTCAGAAATATATAGTATGGTTGTGTTGAATGTGGTCTAAACTGCAGTCCGCCTTTTGAAATTTCATTGTGAAGTTGAACTGCTTTAAATTTGACCTCATTCCACTCAATGAAAGTACTAGTAAAGCATAATGTTGAAATAAATTACTTTCGATTTCGAATTTTTTGGGAATTTAAAAAAATCCTTCAAAAAATTTCAAGTTTTTCAAAATTATGGCAGTTTTTGCGTACAGAGCACACTGGATGTTGACAGTTTCATTTGTTTTACTTCCAGCTCCTTCTCTTTTCAAAAGTGGGAGCCATTCGACAGTTTACAAAACGTTTCCCTCAGTTTCTTTTTGGTTCCGTAAGGATTTGTCAACAGAATTTTATTTGCTTCACTTTCAGTTCTTTCTCTTTTCAAAAGTAAGAGGCATTCGACAGTTTACAAAATGTTTCCCTCAGTTTTTTTTGCTCCGCAATGATCTGTCAACAGAATTTAAGCGTTGTTAAAATTGATTTATCATCTGGAACAATCATGAAATACAAATCAATTCACAGAAATAAGTTAATGAAAAAAAAAGAGAAGAAAAAAAATTACTTCAAAGGTGCTGCTTCGTTCCCCCGTATTCATAAACAAGGACATCTTCCTCATCACTCACAAGCGATTTGGTGAACACGTGTCAATTGTTGTATTCATTCCACGTGCAATTATTTGAGTATCTGCAATATGCTGTATAATGCATGTTGTAAGTAGTCCAACTGTGATTTGAAAGTGCATGTATATTATAACGACAAAGAGTCACATTGTCTGCTGCATGATTGCTCATATTTTCCACTCCGAATACGTTGGTTTTTCATCTGCATCCAGAGTGTCTTCTCTTGTGAAAGAATCCAAGCAATGTGATGAACTCAGTTCATCCCAGAGACAAATCCCAGAAAGGATCGAAGGTTACTGATGAGTCTCCACAGTGTGTACACTTCATAGTGGATTTTAATTGACCAATGAAATTGTCTACAATCTTAGAGTTGTTCATATTCAAATATCTTAGCCAGGACTCTTGTGCTTTTCCGCTGTTGTCAATTTTTCGTCAATCTCCGTTAAGATCGGTTCAGGTTTCTCAGTAATTCTGTTGAGGTCCTCATGTGAACCTTCTGAAATATATCTAAGGAATTCCTGGGCGTCTTGATGGGCGCAATCCATGAATCGAGGGGCAAATCTTTGAATCTGACTTTTAAAATAGACTGAGCTAATTATTCTATCTGATGAATCTTCTGACCGCAATTCCTTGATAACGTCTGCAAACGCTTTGATTTAAACATCTTTCATACTAGAAATACTAGTATGGATATCTTTCATGTATGCATCCTTTTTGAATATTTCAGCAACCATCTCGTGTTTGATAAACATTGGATTACACTGTTCATGAAACAGGTGTTTCCAATATTTTTCAATCCATTAAACTCAAGAGTTCTGACTGAAGAATGTATCACCGATCTAATTTTGTAACTGGATCGGAGGGATGAGGAATTCGAAGCTAAACTGCTTGAAACTGAATTGGATATTAGTTCTTTTGGGGACTATGAGGGCTCAGCCAGAGGACTAAACTGAGCCACATTTAGAGTTCCCACTTTCTCTTCTGTTAAAGCTTGACCGTTTTGCTGTGAGTCTCCTACCACACTGCACAACTCCAATTCTTGCACTATCTGTACATATTCGTTACGTTGCGTAAAAACATAAGAATTGGATAGCGGTATCGGAGAAAGAGATTTTTGATAGAAAATGCTCGATTGGCGATGAAGATAGAATTGGCCGTACCATCATGGGTAGATGCTGATATATTCTGTTCATGGAAAACAAAGATAATCCACTTAGTGTTTTTGATTAGGGAATTATACCTGAACATGAAGCTGCATTTCCTCTTTGAATCAGAATGCTGATTTTTTTATCAATGAGTCATTCATCTCTTTGGAGATCCTAAATCCGATTACATGAATGAACTCAAATGCTTGGGAGCCTGAGGTACCAAATGTTTCGATTCCCATTGCATAAAAAATGAAATAATCTCCCAAATAATTGTATTTCCGTTTTTTGATAATTCTGCTGATGAAGCTGCTGCACCGCTGGATACAGAAGTCGAAGAAACGTGACAAGGAGTCAAAGTATCGGCGCAGGTAAAATCTCAGACAACCAGTTTTCGTCGTCGCCAAAGAATGAGAGTCATGCCATTTGGTCGTTTTCCATCATCGCTGCAAGTGCCTGGGGTTTCTGAGATGGAAGGTATATTTGCCGAACCTAAGGCACGTTTACAGCTTGATGACAGGAAAAGCGCCCGGCGCTATATCTACAACTCAATCCATGATATCCTCCGGTGTCTACCTCCACTCCACATTTGCATTTGTGTTGAACTGAAATATTGGAACCTAGTCGAAGAGCTATAGAAACTCTAAAAAATTCATTGTTCAATAATGTACCACGGGATGAAACTGGTAAGACATTCCACCAATCGCCTGCATGTTTTGACGATACTACTTTTATACGTGCCTTATCTATAGGATATTTAGCTGAGTCTAACAAATTATTCTAGGCATTTTTACCAGAGGAATATCCCAGGTTTGTTGAACATTTTTTCTGGTACTTGGTACTTCTAGATCGGAACTAGATCCATATTTGTTCGGCCTCCCTCAAATTGTTATCGGATGGAAAGGAGGGTGTTAAAATTAAATGTATCACATTAATCTCTAAAGAGAGGAAAGCAGGTAGTGAAAGATCAGTGATTATACGAATGCCTCAACCTCCATAAGATACAGGAAGAGTAGCCTGCAGAGTATGCATTGCTCTCCAATTGATCATTCAATGAAAGTCGAAGAGTGTTACGAAAATCTTCAGCAAACTTGGTCAGATATGTTTGGTGATCCCAGGATGGAAAACATCTCATGAGATGGATGTGATTTTCCAAGAAACTGTTGAGTGTTTTTTACGAACTTTTTTCGTGGAGAGGAAGAATCGCTAAACTAAATAAAATACCTGCCTAAGTTTCAGTGACCTGCAATCATATTCAGTGATCCAATGGAGCCAACTTACGAAGCTAGTGGTGTATATACTTTTTATCATAGCAATCGCATTAAAACCAAAATGATATTTTGGTAAGTTTCATCTTGTTATGAATACACTGGCACCTTACTTAATATATAAATTGAAAACACTATCAATAATAATAATTTTACAATTTCCACACGGCGTCTTGTTCAAATTTATAGTGTGAAATATATATTTTTGTTTTGATTCCTCTGAAACATTGTTGTAGAATTTTTGGTCAGGTAGAGAAGCTTCCATTTTTTTGTGAAACTGTTTGGTAAAAATTTCACAATAAAGTGTTTTTTGAATACGTTTAGGGTTCACCAGACGAATATATATATATTACTTTTTGAGCAGAACTCTTCTGAAGAATTTAAATGTTTTCAGTGCATTTTTCATGCTGAGATAACATAACAGGTGGATTTCCACTAAGCATATTTGAGAATTTCCATTTGACTGAGCGGGGCAAATGAAAATAATTTTGAAAGGAGGGCAAAGTCAATAACATCATGAATATTGTATAAAAAAGAAAATGATGTGTTCGTTTCGGATAAAGTAAATTGAAGCTGATCCAAGGTACGAGAAATGAAACAGGGTGAATTTTAGAGGTGGGAAATAACTTTTCATAATTTTCAATGAAACTGAATTTTCTATTGAAAGAGGTTCAGTGCAGAAGTTGTAGAAAATATAAACTGTTGTATGAACCATTTTTCCACATAATACGGAATAATCCGATAAACCGTTTTTTTCGTTTTTGATTGTTTCCTCTTGAAACGAAATTGTTTTTCATGACATTTGGTGATTTTTCAACGTTTTCTTCTTGTTTTGAATTTTTAGAAATTGAATATTCATATAATGTTGAGCCTTATTTTCAGTGTGAAATTCTGTTGTGTTTGTTCTGACAACAGTTTTTTTGTATTCATTGGTAGTATTTTTTTCGTTGAATCACCTTCCCTCAGATGAAGTGATAGTAAAAATAGTATAGAAAAATTTGGCAGAAAATGCGAGTGAACAGAAAAACTTGTATTTTTTTTAATATTTACAGAAATTTTCAGTTGGAATCCATATAAGTCAGATGATAATGACTTTTTGTCTATTTAGGTAATATGATGTTACAGATTTACTCGTAGGACGGGTAAAATTGAAAAATTGATAATTTTCATTGGAAACAGCAGTGATAGAAACAACTTTCACCAACTACACCCTACAAAACCAAAAAATGTTTTTTTGACAGCATCACAATATCAACAGAGCCTCTATTTGTGATTAACATAATATTGCCATATTTTTTTAAGTATCGGCAAATTCCATCACATATCTGATGAAATATTTGGCATTACAAGTGTGCCAAAGAACAATTTTTCAAGTCCTTCGATCTTTAAAAAAATGTATTTCTCTCTAAACTCTTGATTCTAGACTGTATTGAGGAGGAGCAGGAAAAATCTCACAAATAACAATATCACCATTTCTTTATTATCAAATAATATCAGTGATATGAAAAATAAAACAAAAATGTTGTGTTTCGGGAAGCCAGACGAAAATAATAACTTTAACTGATCTAAGTTGAACTATTTGATATTGAAATTGTTTAAAGCCCAGGTTTTAATCCCAGGTCAACTCAAAAAATTGAAATTTGAGATAATAAAATCAATGCATGAATAATTTATTTTGAAGTGAAATTGACAGATGAAACTTTCAAGATGGAGACTGGGCGCTGTCTGGGAAAAGAATTGAATGAAAAGGGGGGTCTTGTGACACATCATTCTGAAGCTCCTGACTTCACAATCCTAGACTTCACAATCCCAGAATATAAAGTCAATATCTTCACCTACTACAAAATAGCATTTAACATTTAATAATTTCCTGAAAACAAAAGCATTAATATCGATATTTCTAGAAACATTCCTTTTTATCTGCCATATGGCAATTTCAACAACCCGATAAGGTTCGTTTAGTTATTTTTTGTTTATAAAAACGACAAAAAATGTCAGTACGACAATGATCATCATTGTGCAGTTAGAATATTCTCATTTAGTTTTTTGTTTCAATAGTAAAAAGCTACCACGTCAACAATCTCTAAAATGGTCAATTCTCGTCCATTGGAAGAAGAAATTGAAGCGATTTTTATTTGTGGTGCCACACGTTACTTTCACGAAACTGAAAGGATTTTCAATGAACGTTTTCCGAATCGTCATATCTGTAGAGAATATTTGAGGAAACTTGTATCCAAACTCACAACACGGTAGTGTACATGACAAAAAGCCCCCAGAAAACCTTCAGGTAATCCGTCCATTCTAAAAGAACAGCAAGTGCAAATAATTGGTGAGATGGTAGTAAATTCTTAACCGTCTACCTATTCCATCGCGAATGTCTTTGAGGTGTTTCCTTTTACTGTGTGGAGACTTTTGAAAAGGAATAGGTATCAACCATACAAAATTAAAATGGTACACCAATTAACTGAAGATGACCCTGACTGACGAACAGAATTCTGCGAAATCATGACGGAAACCATTGCAAGGGATCCTACCTATCTCCACGATATTTGTTTTAGTGACTTTTTTTTCTATCGGCAATGTTCACAGACAAAATTGCTGTTATTGGAGTGACACCAACCCTCACGTTTTTCGGGAAACCCATACCCAATATCCCGAAAAAATTAACGTTTGGGCAAGGGTATTGGGAAATCTTATTGTAGGACCTCTATTTATGGTCAGCCCGCTCGCCAGATTTGAAACCTTTAGACTTTTTTCATGAACCATTTGAAACAAAATGTGTACGAAACTGAACCTGCTGCAATATTGGATGTACGGTAGGGAATAATAAATATTCCTAGAGATATTGATACTACTGTGTTCGAAACTGTTCGGCGTGAAATATCGGATAGGCTGTTCATATGTCAAGAAGTTCAAGGTCACTATTTCGAGTATCTCCTGAACTGACCTCAAGCTGATTACCTCATAGTATGTAGTTAAATGTAAATGCATTCAGGCAATTATTGAAAGTTCCGCCATTTTGTATTAGTTGAAGATAGTGACATTATATTGTAGGGTTGTGAAGCATTTGTCAGGAGCTTCAAAAAAATGTGTCACAAGACTCCCCTTTTCATTTAATTTTTTTCCCAGATGGCGCCCAGTCGCCCTCTTGGAAATTTCATCTGTCAATTTCACTTCAAAGTAAAGTATTCATGCTTTAATTTTATTATCTCATAATTCAATTTTTTGAGTTGGCCCGTTTAGAAAATTCAAGGGGAGACATTAAAGAAAAGCACTCTATATATTAATATGATACTGTGGGAAAACGTTATCTTTCTATGAAATCTAATGCCGCGCAGAAAGATGAAGCAAAACCATCAGGCACCTGTGTAACATCTTCGATTTGGAAAATTCGTCGCAAGTTACTTTCCACTATGAAAACCAGAAATTGATTTTATTTGCTCGGTACGACCAACCGATAGACCGGTTTCGGGGTACTTGCCCCATCATCAGTACTGGGCAGGTTCTTTTCAGATCTGAGGGAACCGTCTAGTATCTCGACCAAACAAATGTAATACCAGCTTGTCATGAATTCTTACTGAGGTTGATTCCGTGAAATGTCCACTGCGCCACCTGCAGACAAAGCCAGGAAACAACTTCACGAACACATACTACGGGGTGGTTGTCAGAATAATGAATATATTCCGCAGAGGGGCATATGACATGCACCAGGTTTAGGTGAAAAACACCTTACCCCTCATCTCTCATGCAGACCTACGTCTCTGTAGGTACGACTGAAAAACAACAACTAACCCAGCTAATGCCGCGCAGAAAGCTGAAGTAAAACCACCAGGCACCTGTGCAACGTCTTTCATTTGGAAGATTCGTCGAAAGTAACTTCCAGAATATGAAAAGCAGAAATTAATTTCATTTGGTCCTCTTCAGCTTTGTATGGCTTCAGTTGGGTCAATTGTTGTTTTTCTGAAATAGATATGGAATTTCATTGTTCAGACCTGTTCAGATGGATACTGTTACTATCTATTTGAGAACATACGGATATTTTGATTTTTGTTTCCAATTAACTGAAGCGCAACCTAAAGAATTATTGAATTGATATATTGAGATTGGGAGTTTCATAGGTACTCGAATAGTTTTTTCAAGTGTAGATATTCATTGCAGGATTTTCAGTCAGGCAACTCAGTTCCGTACCACCAATACACGAAGAACTTTGGAAAGATTTTCAAGGAACTATGTATGAAGGTTGTTTTTAAAACAAGTCATACATTACAGAGCCTTTCAGGAAATCCAAGAGACAAAGTCGAAAATTCGGAAAAGTCTGGAATTTACGGAATCAAATGTGGGGACTGCGAGGCAAGTTATAATGGCCAGACAAAAATATCTATTGAAATAAGACATATGGAACAATTAGCACACCTAAAATATGAAAGACCAGAAAAATCAGCTGTCGCCCATCATATTTTGCAGCAAAATAGTTTCAAAGATTTTAGTTCATTAAGATTAGTTAGACATGTTTACAGCAACAGGCAACTAGATGCCTATGTGAGTGTAGAAATAGGTAAACATAATGATATTATGAATAACGATGATGGACCAATACCTAATAGTATACTATGTAGCTTATTGAAATAATTTATCAGATTTACCTGCCTATTACAAAAAGCCACATTGTAAAATCAATTTAAGACTAGTAGATAAGGCAATATTGTGAAATTAATTCGAAATACTTAAGACGCAGGTACCAAGAAGAGGTATGTATGGTATGATTGTGGATAATATTGTAGACATTTATAGTTGAATATTCCTCTTGAAGATGATCAATTGGTGATTGAAACACATGTCGAGGTGTTACCTCAACGGTTCGGTGTAATATTCGTAATATTCGTTGCGACACCAAACAGTGCATCATAAAGACAGAATACACAAAGAACTCTATCAAATATTATATAAATTCCAGAAATGAAATTCAGTCAAATAAATAAACTTCCTGATGAATATTTATTGATACATTTCAAAATTTCTGTTCACAAATATTTCACCTACGACATATTTTTAATGGAAGATGTACCAAATGAAATACAGAATAACTTCAATTACACTTCTTGGATTTACACCAGTAGCAAACGCCTCCACTCTGAAGGAAATCTATGGTTTCTTGCAAACTCATCTGAGCAATATCTGTGAGAGTCTCTATATAGTGGTTGTCCAGTGCTATTGCAGGCGTACCCAAGATTGGGGGTGATACAGAAATGGTTCTGTTAGCGTAGTCCATGAGCAAATCATCAGCCTTTTTAGATTGATAACAATTTTCTATCTGGTCCCAGTCAATTTTGTGATCAATAGCACACTGAAAAAATTGTGAGATGTTCATTGAATGCAAATAGTGAGATATTATATATAGGATCATATAAAACATGTAATATAATCTACAAGAAGTTAACATTAGCGTCGCGTTCTTTATACATTTTTCCTCAAGTATTCTTACAGAAGAATGGTTAAAAGGATGACCTTGCGAAATCGGGGAGACCTGCGAATAGAGCCAGGCCTTTATATCCATTAACCATTCAACGAGCATAAGAAATATTTTAAGGATAGCAGCTTCACCGAATTCCGTCGATCTACATCGAAAGCAAGAAGAAAATTGCACGGACACGGCTCTCAGTAATAAAAAAACAAGTACTGAGAGGAGGTATTCACATTGTCTCCTTTAAAAAAACTCAAGTATTTGATAGAACTTAGAGTCACTATCAAATACTATATATAGAGGTGATATAAATTCAGAAATATTGAAATTACTACAACAAAAAGAAAGATGTTGATAATAACGATATCTGCCTGCCTGTACTTAATTCCACTCCTGTATCCTGTATCCCCACTGTAGTATCTGCAGTTTCATTGCCTTTTATAATATCTACCGCAGTCGTAGACGAAACTTCAGGCATAAACACCTGAAGACACACACCAACAAACCTGAACAATGGTAAATCGATGTATGTAGCCGTTACTACGTGGTGGAGAGTCAACATGAAAAATGCAGTGCCGTCCTATAAAAACATTTTCAAAGTTATACCTCTAACTGAGGATGGATAATAATATAACATGTTACAAAAGGGGTACTATTATCATTCATTTTCAGCTGAATGTACAAGTTTAAAAATGTCCTTATAGGACGAAACTGGTAAAAAACAGAAATTTTCATTTCTCATTTTTCATGTTGATCAATAGTTTTCTCACACATCATTTTCATAAATAACTCTTATGACGTCACCATTTTGAACTTATGTAACAATTGTCATATGCCATTCTAATTGACGTATCATCTTTCTACCAGAAAGAACTCTATTTGGGAAAAAATCATGTTACTCAAATATCAAGAAAGTTTTACTCAATTTTTTGTTCATTTATTGCATTCCATCGATCATGAATATGTCGATTACTGAATTGAAGGGTCTTCCAACAGGGACTTCCGAAATTCGACAATTTATAACGAGTATCTTGTTGAAGGTACATCTTCCAAAATTCAGTCTGTTTCGGCAAATCACCATAGACGAATATAACATTCAAAACACGTAAATACAATAAAATCAATCATTTAAAATGGTTGTTCTGTTTGTGCAACGTATCGCGCGCTCCGCCCATTTTGCGGTCGCCATAATCGTCCTACCGAGAAGGTTATTCGCGATGTGGTGAATGAATTTGAGTCCGCTAGTTCAGTAAACAACCGAACAACACCTGCACGTCAACCAAATGCAAGATCCGCCAAAAACATAGCCGCTGTCTGTGAGAGTCGATTTCGCTTCACTCACAGAAACTCGGCCATCTGCAGACCACAACTTGGCGGATTTTGCGTCGTGACTTGGGCCTGCACCCGTACAAAATTCAACTAATCCAAGAGTTGAAGGCAAATGACCATAGATACCGACATGTGTTCACTGATTGGGCTCAGGAGCAGTTGGCAATTGACCCCAATTTTCATTCATCTTCAGCAATGAGGCCCATTTCTCGATGAATGGGTACGTGAACAAACTAAATTGTCAAATTTGGGACGATACCAATCCACATGAGATCCAAGAGCGTTCAATGCATCCCGAAAAAGTAACTATTTGGTGTGGATTTTGAACTGGTGGTGTCATCGGTCCATATTTCTTTGAGAACGACATTGGCCAGGCCACCACTAACAACGCGAGCACTATACATCGGTGACTACCAACTTCTTTTTTTCTGACATGGCTGATCTGGACACCAACGACATGTAGTTTCAACAGAACGGTGCTACGTTCTACACAGCTCATGCCACATTGGATATTCTGCACGAGCGATTAGAGGGCATGATTATTTCATGTGGAGGTGATGTGAACTGGTCACCGAGGTCATGCGATTCGACTCACTTGGGGTTTTCTTGAGTCGCAGGTGTTTGCGAATAAACCACAAACCACAGCATTCCTCAAGCCAACATAATCCATGCCATCAGTCAAATTCAGCCGTGAAGGACATTTGAGCGATGTGATATCCCACCAAAATGACATCAATAGATCCTTCAAACGAATGAGAAATTTTGATATCTCACACACAATTTTATTTGAATTTAAAGATAGAAAGAGCCAAATGAAAGACCTGATGTCAAATCCAAAATAAAATAGCAATGATTCTCACTCAATGTGAATCAGTCTCAATTTGGGATCTTTCAATGAAAAATACATATATACAATCATTGAACTTTTACCTGTTTCAAAATTTTTTCACTGGATGGATTGGATGAACTCATAGCACACAATGCAAATTCTATTCCAGAGTTTCCGACTCCTAAATCCAATGCACAGGCCTGTATTCTATTTGCGTAACACTCAGATTCTCCATGTTGACAAATGAAGATCAATTTTCCATTAACTTCATCGATCTGAAAAACATTTTGTATTATTTGAAAATATTCCACATCAGTATTTCTGTATAATCCTGAAATTGTATTACAAAACATTCGTTGATAAATTCATCATACCGATATCATCTATTATTCAGCATACCGATTTCATTATTGTTTATTAACATGAACAATATCACACCATTACACAAAATTTTTCTTTGGTTAGTTGTTAATATTTCAAATTTCAAAGCTAGAACCACAAAAAATATTCATTGTTGAAGACAAAAATTTGAGTTCTTTGAAATACAAAACCGTTTTTTCAACTTATCTTACGAATTTTGACTTATCCACTGTCGGTGCGTAAACTTCTTGTTATAGTCTTTTCATTTTATGCCTTATGCCTTTTTAGTCAGTTCTCATGATTTGTTCATACCATTTCTTTCTTGTGCTCCCCGGTTACCCTGGCTTCGAGAACTTTTCATGTGAATCTTTTTCCATTCTGTGAAAATCTATTTTTCTCTATATTGTATTCACTGGTTTAATTAGTGTAACCTTCAGTTGAGACAAGAGTAGAAAATGCCTTTTCTTGTCTTGCCTCGACTATGTCGAGAGAAAATTCCTCTGTCGTTTTGACAAGAAAGCTATTTCTCTCGACACATTCTCTTCTCTCGTTTCGGCTTTTTTGGACGAGAGAACGTCCTTGGTAATCGGAATTGTCAGTAACCGGGAAACGTATAGATATACCTAGTTCATTACGTAGATTTAAGAACTCTGGCTCAATCTATTGTACCAAGCACTTTTCCCATATCAAAATGAATTCATTGTCTTCGACGCGCGGTTCGCTAAAACAAATTGTTCCAGATGACTAGAACTGTCATCTCATGATGATGCTAAGTTAGTTGGTGTTGGCGGAACGCACGTCAAGAGACAGCATATATGAACTCGACAGGTATGAAATATGTTCATTGATCACATGTTTACTTCCGCAACAAACTTCACAGTTTTTGGTGGTATAGGTCAGGTTAGATTAGGTCCAAAGTGAGTGGGTATATTCGACCCTTCCCGCAACCCCCAAGGGTTCATTGTGGCTCACACCTATTCACATTCAACCAAATAAAACCAGCTTCTTAACGAAGCCGATTAGTTTGTATGGTGAGTGGTCTTTCAGATCAGTTGGTAAGAGTACGGCTCTGCCGAACTCTAAAAACCTGATTCGGTCCCCAGTGGGGCAGGCACAAAGTATGTGCTCTGCTGTTTCATTATTTCCCAAACAGAGGCGACACATACTGTCTTCTGACAGTCCGGGTCTCTGAATATGATTATTCAAAGGACAGTGACCTGTGAGAAGGCCTGTTAGACATCGTTGTTCATCCCTACTATAGTCCAACAACTGTTTGATATCAAGCTTCGAAGGATGAATAACCGTCTTGGAGTGAGCCAATTCTGAACGATTCTGCCAGAAGTCTTTAAATCTTGTTGCCATCCAAGTATTCAATCTTTGTTGCGCAAAGCCTAAAGCGATGTCAATGACAGGTTCTGGTCCGATGAAGCTGCTTGCAGCACCCTCCTTTGCAAAGGTGTCAGCACTCATTGCCTTCCAGGCCAGTGTGGCCAGGAACCCAGACCAGAGACAATCTGTTGAGTCTTCGTATCAAGGTGAGTCGTTTTTGGCAATTTGCTACCAATTTAGACGTTGTTCGTTAGGAGCAAAGATCTTTCAACGCCACTTGACTTTCCGAGAATATTTTTATTGACTTGTGTATGAGGTTGGATCCTTTCATGTCTCCGAACACAATTCAATAGCGTGAATTTTCGCTTAAAATACATTTGCTTAGGTTCCTAGGCAGGCTGATATCACTGTCCTAGATCTGCCACTGAAAACGCCTGCACCAGAACCGGAAGGTGTTTTTGATTCATCTGTGAAGCAACAACTATCTGCTCTTAATATATTCTCCACCCGGAGAATCCAGTCCTTCATATTTGGGAACAGTGATTCATAAGGCAGTTCGTAGTTGATAGTTGGATGCATAAAGTCAGAGGTCATTTCCAGAATGCTGTGACTTCCAGTGTCATCCAACAGTCTGTTGCACTCTGCATTAAATTGATATGTGCAATTGGCAATGTGCACAAGTTAAATGCACTCCATCTAGCTTCTCTTTTGGTGGTATACAAACGGGATGAAAACCAACCTTGGGACAAGAGCTTAAATAAACCATGTAAGGAGAAATTAAATTATAGGTCGATCAATGAACATACCTACAGGCGAAAGTGAATGTAATCTTCCAAAGCGTCAGAAAAATCAGTTGGAGATCAAGAGTGACATCAAGATAGGTCTGAGAATGCCTAGAAGAACTGAAGAAAGTGGGGAATTGATCTCATAGTAGATGCTTGGAAACTAATGTTTCAAAATGTACATCTAATAAGTGTACTGAATACAGCTTCACAAATTGGCGCTGAACCAGTTGTGGGAATACCAGGATTTGTGGTATTGGACTGAGTAGCAAATTTTTCGATAAAATACAGAGAATATCAAGAGAGCACACCGAATACACCGAAAGCTTCATCAAGTAACTGAACTGAAAAACTGCTGTATCAAAGCAGAGACTGACTAAAGATGAATATATACAGCTAATGGAAATCTCAGCAGCATTAGCAGATAATGCAATCCATTTTTCGGGTCCAATCCCTAACCACATGGTATAAGCAGTGATCGTGTTAGGAATCACACGTTAAAGGTAAGATCTCGTTGGTCCTATGCTCGCACAAGTTTCGACTTTTGAGAGTTGTCGATCGTAGGTGGGCGACAGTTGGTTAACGAAAAAACAGATTTCAACAGATGTTTAACAAATTGTTCAATAATGTCGACACGTCTTACTAGTGATGAGGGTGTCGGGAAAAGGACGACTTGCACAACTTCGAGGATCAAACATCAATAAAAGGCGTGATCTTATCATTATAGCATCAAGATTCATGTGCTTCAAAGATGAGTTTTGCTCAAAAAATAAATCTATTCAGAATCTCTTCAACCAATATTTCTGCCGTACCTACCTATATTATTAATATTAATTCTGCAGAAAGGTTGGTTGGGTAAAAGGATCAATTGTTTCTTAAAAAAAATGTTCTCTTGTCGATGTTTCGATTTTATTCAAATTCTTCATCAGGGCTCTGTTACGATGAATTTTCATAAACATACCTCCTACAAAACTTGTACGTTATTATCGTTTCAATTTTACGAGAAATAATGAGTTCTTGATTGAATTACTCACCGAAAAGTAGTTTATTTGTGTTAATATTACTAATTTAAAAAAATTAGACATATTAGATATTAAAAAAAAAGAAACATTGCAACAAACGTTGCAATGTTGGTCAAATCAAACGGTATCTTAAAACACGAGTTTCAGAATACAAGAGAGACTCTAAAGAACTGAATATAAAAAAACCCACAGTCCTCGTTGTATGAACATGAGAATAAGGAAAAATTTTTTATTTTGATCGTAAAACTATTCTAGATATTCACCTATATTTATCCAAAAAACTCTTGAGCGATAGTGTTAACATCAAAAGAGACGTCGATGGCCTTAATACTGCATACTACAATTTGATAAGTAAAATACCTGAGTAATTTTCCCTTTTTTTGTTCTTTTTCTTTCTGTCATCGATTAGAAAACAGACAACGCCTCATTAGAATCACAGGTAAAGCCATTCGTTTGTTTCATGTCGTTTTGTTTTGGTTGTTGCAATGTTCCTTTTTTTTTGAATGGATCTAATATGTCTGATGGTTTTTAAAATACTAATATTAACACAAAGAAACTACTTTTCGGTGAGTAATTTAATTAAGAACTCATTGTTTCTTGTAAAATGGAAATGAAATCATAATCGTACAAGTTGTGTGAGAGGTATGTTTATGAAACTTCATTGTTACAGAGCCCTGAAGAAGAACTTAATTGAATTCAAAACGTCGATTCGAAAACAATTGTTTTTTTTTAATTGATATTTTTACCCAATTAACCTTCTTTTAGAAAAATTATTGGATCACTAAACTATTTAACTTATTAATATTTGTTATTCTTATTTACTCACATCGCCATTTCCAAAAGGTATCAGGTCCACTTTTATCTTATCTCCGATTTTATAATAGGCTGGAGCGAGCTGATCTCTGATAAAATCTATGCAATATGGGCAGAGACTTTCATAGTAGACGGACACAGTCGTAGGGCTTGCCTGAAACAAAAAATGAGTAACTGAGGGTTGATAAGGAAAATTTCAAAATGGTTAATTACAGAATACGGCCTAATGCTATTACTTGAAGGTAATCTGAATGAGAAAGTAGATATTCGATTTTCTTAAATTGTCATAGGTTACCTATAATATGAGTTTTGAATAGCCAGAATTTGTACGAGTTGAAGATTGACAGGGTCTTCCCTCCGAAAGTGCATATCTTAGCACGGATATAAACGTTTTCTCTGCAAATATGTCAGGGTTGAATTGAAAATTGTTCAATATGATTTTTCAAATGCATATCACTTCTGATCTATATGTCCCACTGAAAAACTTGAACGAAATAAAAAGTCCAAATAATTTCACTTCTCATCGAAATTTATTTTGTAGCTACCTTCCCCCTTCATGTTTGGAAAATATATCTTGAAAACACAGGAAAATCACGTTTTGAAATAAGTTTCACGATAAATCGTAGATCAAAAACATAATGTATAACAACCAAAAGTATTTTTTTTCCAAGGAGTTTCATCAGGACCCTTTTCCAATACTTTTTGATGAGGTGAATCCATTCCATCCTGATTGGAACTTAAATGTATCAAAGTTTACTGTTCAAAAGTTCCTGACTAACGTTTTCATCGAGATATGACGATGTTACGCTGTCTGCTCCAAAAACGATGTGAATTTTAATTTTTCTCAAAAAAGATCAATTCATTCATCAATTTCTATTTTGTTCTCTCCAAAGTAGTCCCTTCCACATGAAATACACTTGTACCAGCTTTTTTCCAAGGCTTGAAGCAATTCATATATACACTTTGTCTTATATGCTTGAGCTGTCTCAGTGATTCGGTTTTTATTTTTTTTAGTCATCGCAAAACTTCGACTTTTCATAAGTCTATCCGATTTCGAAAGAGGGAAAAAGTCGCAGGGGACAATATCTGGTGAATACGGTGGCTAAGGAATGATTACGGTGTTGTTCAAGGCCAAAAAATTACTAACAAGCAATAACGAGGGAGCAGGTGCATTTTCGTGATGAAAAAGCCATGAATTGCTTTCACACAATACCGAACGTTTGCTGCGTATTGCTTCTCGAAAGCGGCACTTAACTTCAAGATTATACTCCTTATTGACCGTACGACCATGTGGCAAGAACTCCTGATACACTATGTCACGGTGATCGAAGAAACCAGTGAGCAAAATCGTAACACGTTATAGCGTTTGGCGTGCTATTTTTGCTCTTGGCTCTACTGGGCCCTTCCATCGAGACGGTTTGATTGGTTTGATGTCATGACCATATACTCATGATTCGTCACCAGTTATGACCTTTTCAAGAAAATCTGGATGGCCGTTGACGCAATTCATCAATTCCTGTGCAATGCCCATGCGACGGTTTTCTTAGTCGACATTCAGCTTCATGGTCAAAATTTACGATAATATGGCATGACATAAGCCAATCGATATGCCGACGTCCCCAGTAACTTCTCTGATAGTGATTCAACAATACTCCTTGACAATTTTCTCCACTTTCCCATCATTTTTATCAGTTGTTGATACATTGGAGCGTTGAGACCGGGCGTCATCATTTACATCTTGTCGACCTTCTGTTAAAAAGCTTGTACCACTTGTATACATTTTTCTGACTCAATAAAATCACCGTATTCCAATGTCAATATATTAAGTATTCTGAGAAATTAATTTCATTTTTGAAGGTGAACTTCTTTTGAGAAAAATGATGAGAGTAAATTTTTACGATGCGCGCATACACCGTCACGAAAAACTGAAGTTAGCTTCTTCTCCTTCTTTGATTTATATGGCCGTTGCCTCTTAGTTGAGAGGATTTGGCCAGACTCCTTCTGTCAATAGTGAACAGAAGCTTCATCCGTATTTCATCCGTACGGACTTCCATTGTCTAATATGATATAAATTGATTTGAAATCCCTGAAAAAAAATAAAAAGATTAACCGAAAATAACAATTTCATCGTCTTCGGGTGATAATTGTGGATACTAATAATCGTCGTGACGTAACTTGGTTTGGAATCTTTTAATTTTCATTTTTATTTTTCTTTGTTAATAATATTTTTAATTTTCAGCTTTTAATAATTTTAAAATTTTTTATTTTCCGGTTGTAGCTTGTATGTTATTTCCTTGTAATTTCAGTTTTTTATTTAATAAAATTGTTACTTTCGGTCAATCTTTTTATTTTTTTTTCAGGGATTTCAAATCAATTTATATTATCTTAGACAATGGAAGTCCGAACTGATGAAATACACCACGAAACATTGTCAACCATCACCTTCAAACAAGCTTAATCCGTATTTACAGCTATTTTGCTCGAGGCAATGCTGCCATCCTGTTTTCCCATCCACTTTTTTTATATAAAAACACTGAATTTTCCACAAGGAGGCCGTCAATGCTCTCAACATGTCTTTCACTTCAATATTTATTGGAAACACACCACTTCTGGATCACGACATTCACATTTTATCGTTGAGGATGGTCGTTATTGGCACAACCGTCCACTGTCGCGATCGGGGAGGAAGTATCTGAAGTTAGCCAGTCGAAATTTCAGTTTTTCAAAAAAGTTTACCAACAGAATAAAATTCAAAACATCTAAACAGCTGGAACTGTGAACATTATGTTCGAGACGAGTGTACAAAAATAAAACAAATTACAAAATCTCTAATCGAATAAACGTAGCCTGCAAAATTTTAACAATTACCTCATTTCTTGAACAGTCCACTATTCCACTTGAGAATACGTCATCACTATAAAAATATTTCGTTGAGAAATCTTAAATCAATTATTATTTTTTGGGAAAGAAAGTTTTTGGTTTTCCACTACTCAATCTTGATACAAAAAAAGGATGAAGGAATCTTCCAAAGAATGGAAGAATGTTTGAAATACAAACTGAGTAGAGGAAAGTATCTTCTGTATAATTCAGTGTTCATATAGAAGTACTGTTCCGAAAGAATTACTTCCTTCCTTCCATTACTTCCATTACTTCCTTTCATTCTTTGGAAGATTCCCTCATCCTTTTTTGTATCAAGATGGAGTAGTAGAAAGCCAAAAAATTTCTTTCCCAAATATTATTCACTTCTAGAAATATAACCCCTTCAATTCAAATAAGATTCCTCTTGGCTGGGATTAAAAAAAATAGGTGAATGATTGTCATTACGATGTCATCGATGACATAAGCACAGCAAGCTTATTCCGTGACATTAAAAATCGTAATTCATGAATGAATTGTGTGTATTTTCTATAATGTTATCCAATTTGGTACTGAGGTACTGGTAGGGCAAGTGTCTTAAGACGAAACATCGATGTATACCAGTGAGGATGACAGTGTTCCATTTAAGTTCAATTTGTTACTATTCATTTAAAGTAGAACTCATGTGAATGATATCTGATTTTTATTCCACAATGAATGTTTGAAATACAAACTGAGTAGAGGAATGTATCTTCTGTTTAATTCAGTGTTCATAGAGAAGTATTCATTTCGAAAGATTTTTTTTCTTTCGTGTAATTCAATGTTTATATGAAAGTAGCTGTTTCAGGAGGACTTTCTTTCAGTTTGTGTCTGAAAGTTACTTCTTTGCATGATCT
>WOGO01000954.1:0-20026 GCA_015342085.1 Leptinotarsa defecta | reverse complement strand
AAGATGAGACTGTCAGGCATGTCCTGTGCGAGTGCCCGGAGTTATCGTCAATAAGAGAGTGTGTGTTCGGCGAGTCTTGGCCTACACCTGCCGATATGAAGGAGATGTCTCCCAGTATACCCTCCCTACTCTGCAGATTCAGATACAGATGAATTAGGCTGAATTTGACCAATGGCATTGGTTATGTTGACTTTGAGGACCGCTGTGGTTTGTGTCTTATTCGCATACACCTGCGGCTTGAGAAAACTCCGCAAGAAAAAGACCAGCGGGGTTGAATCGCACGATCTTGGTGGTCAGTTCACCACCGTGCCTTCAAATGGCTCGTGCAGAATATCATGCATAGAGGTATGTCCACTAGCCCCATATTGTGGGGATAGTAGACACACCTCTATGCAGGATGTGTGAACAGGAAGATGACTGTGAGTGCGAGTATCCGGAGTTATCGTCAATAAGAGAGTGTGTGTTCCCCGAGTCTTGGCCTACGCCTGCCGATATAAAGGAGATGTCTCCTAGTGACCTGTCCACCTTCCTGGAAAGAACAGAATGGAAGACGAGCTAGGAGGACAACTCCGTAGGAGGATGTACAATGGGTCACATGTGGCCCAAGTGATGTGGACCTACACTCACCCTTCCTCCTCTACAGATGCAGAGACCTAATGTGGCATGAGCTGTATGGCACGTAGCGCTATCCTGTTGAAACCATATACCAATTTTTGGGATGCATTGGACGCTCTCGGATCTCATGTGGATTGGTATCGTCCCAAATTCGACAATTCTGTTTGTTCACGCACCCATTCATCCAGAAGTGGACCGCTGAAGATGATTTATCGATGAAAATTAGGGTCAATTGTCAATTGCTCCAGAGCCCATCCAGCGAACACACGTCATTGTCGACGGTCATTCACCTTCAGTTGAATTTTGTACGGGTGCAGGTCCAAGTAACTTCAAAAAATTCTCCAAGTTATAGTCGGCGAAAGGTCAAGTTTTTCTGAGCCACGCAAAATCAACTGCCTTGGATTCTCCTGCACACTCTCACAGACTGTGGAGATGTTTTCGGCAGATCTTGCGTTTTGTTGACGTACAGATAGTAGTGTCGAATAAGTGGATTCAATTTTATTCATCACATTGCGAATAGTCCTTTCGGTAGGATGATAATAGCGACCGTAAAATGGACGAAGTGAGCGGTACGTTACCCGAACAGAACGCCCATTTTGATAAAACAATTCTATTATTTGCACGTGTTGTTGAATGCTATATCCATCCATAGTAATTTGGCATAACAGACTGAATAAATGACAACTAATTTGATAGATTTAGCTTCAATAAGATGGCCGTTAGCAATTGTCAAAGTTCGGAAGTTCCTGTTGGGAGACACCATATAAAATATATGACTAATGAGTTAGTATTGATAATTCATTATTATAATGATATAATATAAGAAAAATAATCGGATTTTTTCATTTTCAAAGTGATGTTTTGAAAATGTATTCAAGTAACGTAATTTTTGATAACTATCATCTTCAATTATTTGATTGTCTTTTGATATGATATCAAAAGTTTTCAAAACTAAAACTTTCAAAACTAAGATTGAGAAAAAGGTAATAAAACGCAAGCCCAAAACCTTTTTCGTATAATAGCTTATGGATATCGCTTAATGTGTGGATTCAGTTGATTATTGATAGCTGATGGTTGCTGGTGATGTTCTTGAAGAAATTATAAAAATAATTATATGGTTTATGAGGTCATTTCCAGAATGCTGTGAATTCCAATGTCAACCAAAGTCTGTTGCACTCTGCATTAAATTGACTTGTGCAATTGGCAATGTGCACAAGTCTGTATACAGTCCACTTAGTCTCTCTCTCGAGAAAAATGTGAAAAGATGGTAGATTCAGAAGGATCTCCATGGCCGCTGACGGTGTGTTTCTGATGGCACCACTGATAGCCAGACAAGCCTGTCTCCGTAAACCAGAGTGCTTTATTTGGGCCGTTTTCTGTAAAGCCTTCGGCCACCAAGCAATTGCACCATAAGTGATAATTGGTCTGACAATCATCATATAAATCCAATGGATGTGTTTGGAACCTAAACCCCAAGTTTCACAACAAATCCTTCGACATGTTCATAGAGACAGTCTGTGTAAAACTTTTTCCAACTGAGCGTTCCAGGTGAGACTTTTATCATGGACAATGCCAAGATATTTCACCTCCATTCCAAATGGAATGATCACACCGTTGAGGGAAAGTGGCGTTAGATCGTCCAATTTTTTCCTCTTGGTGAAGGGAATTAACAAAGTTTTTCTGGGGTTGACAGACATCTGCTTCCTCAGGCACCAACTCTGAACAACGTCCAACGCGCTTTGGAGGATATTACAAGCTACCCATCCCGACGTGGACCTTGCCAGGATGGTCATCTGGATAAGATTGCAGATCGACTTTTCTGCCGAGGGCATCAAGCAGGGGCGACCACAGAAGGGGAGATAGTACCCCACCTTGAGGGAAGCCTCTGATGACTCTGAACCTGATAGCCTCGCCTTGAGGAATCGTAGTTGCAGTTCTGTTTACTAGCATGGCATAGATCCACCCAGTTATGGTCGGTTCTATACCCTTTCTAGCCAGAGACAATCCTGTAGATTTAGGTAGTGCATTCTCAAATGCTCTTTCAATATCAAGAAATACAGCAACCGCAATCTCCTTGTCAAGGGATTGGGAGATTTTCTCAACGAGATACTAACAGTACTAACAAGACGATGTTGGAATATATAATATATTTCCTAATATATCTAAATGTAATACTAGTATTCAATTGTTTCCTGTAGATACCAGTATATTATTTAAACTGGGATTTATCCCATCCTGAAGGTTGTATTTTTCTTATAAATGTTAAAAAACCAGCTCTTTTGTATCATCCACTGAATTGCTGCATTTTGAATCTTCCATGAATTTTTTTTGGTCTTCCTCAATTCCAATGTAGATGTGAATTGTGATACTCCAGGAAAAATCACAGAAAACGTCGAAAAAAATTTAACAATGGTATGATAAACGCACAAAAACATCATTCCAACTCGTGAATTTGGCTATACTGAAACCCAGAGTGTCTCTCTTGCCCGATTATCGGCAAATCCGGGCTCACTATGATTAAGCGTCGGTAATTCGAGAACATCACGGGAGCTTGTGAAATCAATACGTAACAAGCGACAAACGTGTTAACCGCATTCATTTGCCTGCTCACCGCTAAAACAATGCACTGTGGTGGCGCTACTGTCAACCGTAACGCCGCCTACGATTTATCGGGATTAAGCGACAGAATATCCCTGCTGGTGAATTGATAATAATAAACAAAACAGAAACAGGGTAATTCGATTAAGGCAGTGCCAGATTTTCCAGTACTAGTAACCTAATGAGAAAAATAGTTGATTGTCATGTTGTAGTTTTCTTTCTCCGCTAACTTCCAGACTTCCGAACTAGTTCAGATTGGATAGAAATTTCTTCTTTAGCAACCAAACTTATAAGAAGAACCTGAAGAACCCCCTTGGCCCTAGTAAAGCATAATCTAATTTCTGTTACCAACTACATTGTTGCCTAAGATTATTCACTGAGAATATATGAAAACATGATAATAACATTCCACTATTTCATCGAAAATTGACTAGCAACTGAAAAAATACTGCAACTTAACATACTGAAGAGCTGAGCAAGACTTTTAACCATTCCCACGGATAAGGCTGCATGGACAAACCATGGATATCAACGATGAATTACTATTTATGCAGCTTCGTCAGTTTCAACTAGTTGACACCATAGCCTCATAACCTCATAGCTCAAAATCTATTCTAGTGGACCCTCTTTCTTTACTTTTTGAACAGAACAGTTCAATATGAGCAGAAAACAAGATTCACAATGAAAAGAATATACTGGTTACTGATGTGCTAAAACATTTGCCATATATATGCTTCAACATAGCAGAATATGCTGGAACTAGTTGAAACCATGCCCCAAAATCAATCTTGCTGAGCACTTCAGGAAGCAAGATTCACAATGAAAAATTCATACTGCTTGCTGATATGCCACAACATATGCAATATATTTGCTACGACATAGAAATATATGCTACAACAACTAGTTGAAACCATAGCCCAATATCTGAGTTTGTGGAGCCCTCTTTGGTTACTTTTTGATCAGGAAGCAAGATTCACAATGAATAATTCATACTGGTTACTGATATGATGAAACATATGCAATATATATGACATAGCAATATATGCTTCAACAATTAGTTGAAACCAAAGCTCAAAATCGAATTCTGTGAAGCCCTCTATGGTTACTTTTTGAACCGAACAATCGAAATGATCAGGAAACAAGATTTACAATGAAAATTTCATACAGGTTACTGATATGCTACAACATATGGCATATGTTGTAGCATATTGCTGCAACATAGCAATATCTGTTTAAAAAATCGGTTCAAAATATGTTTTTCCGTTAACCAGCTGTCGCACTCCTACGAACGATAACCCTCAGATGTTGACACTTGTGCGAGCTAAGGATTAACGGGGTCTTACCTTTTAACGTATGATTCCTAACACGGATGGGACGACAGAAGACTAGGGATTGGACCACCGACCAATACGGCAGACAATTCGAGTGAGTGAACGAAGCACCCACGTCGAACCGCCTGGCTACCGAACTAGTTGAAACTATATCCCAAATTCCAAATCTTTTGTGAAACTCTCTTTGGTTACTTTTTGAACTGAACAATCAAATATAATCACGAAACAAGATTTACAAGAGCAAGTTCGTACCAGTTACTGATATGCTATAACATATGCAATATATATGCTACGATATAGCAATATATTCTACAACAACTAGTTGAAACCTTAACCCAATATCTAAGCTTCTGAGCCCTCTTTGGTTACTATATGAAAAGAACAGTTTGATATGATCAGGAAGCAAAATTCATAATGAAAAAATTATACTGGTTACTGATATGCTACAACATATGCAATATATATGCTATGACAACTAGTTGATACCACAGCTGAAAATCGAATCTTGTGGAGTCCTCTTTGGTTACTTTTTGAATCGAACAATCAAATATGATCAAGAAACAAGATTAACAAAGGAAAGTTCATACTGGTTAGTGATATACTGTAATATATGCATATATATTCTACAAGATAGCAATATATGCTAGAACAATTAGTTGAAACTTTAGCCCAAAATGTAATTCTTTTGTGAAGCCCTCTTTGGTTACTCTTTGAACCGAACAATCAAATATGATCAGGAAACAAGATATACAATGGGAAGGTAATACTGGCTACTGATATACTACAACATATTCAATATATATGCTTCGACATAGCAATATATGCTACAACAACCAGTTGAAACCATAGCCCAATATCTAAGCTTCGGAGCCCTCTTTGGTTACTTTTTGAATAGAACAATTCAATATGATCAGGAAGCCAGATTTACAATGAAAAATTCATACTGGTGACTGATATGCTACAACATATGCAATATATATGCTATAACATAGCAATATATGCAACTATATCCTAAAATCGAATATAATCAGGAAGTAAGATATACAATGATAAAATTCTACTGGTTACTGATATGATATGGTTACTGATGAGTCTATAAAAGGTATGCACAAAGTAGAAATATTCAGTAATTGGCACCACCAGTGAAGGAAGTTCAAACATTCAAAAATGTAAGCAGTCACGGCTGGAATCAACTGGGTCTAAGCTATTTTCCAGATTTGTTGGCAGTTGTTTTGTCTATACATTATTATTATTGTTATTTCATTGTGTGATTTTCACTTTAGATGAAACGATAGCTAGAAAAACCTGCAAAACATGGAAAGCCTCTTCCACACAAATGATTCATATTCTGTTTCCTGATAGGTAAATTAAATTGATGCTCATAGTGAATGCAGAACTCTACCAGACTTGTGATTTCTTTATGATTTTCCACAGCTGGCGTAGGCGGATTTATGATACTTTAGCGGGTTCATCCTATTCATGTATCGCAAACGCAAATTAATAATAATGAAACATTTTAATTTGAAATATTTCCATAATAATGAATAGATATGCTCATTTCAGAAGATATTAGGTATAAACAAAAATTATGGTGTTTCATCATCAGATAAATCCGATGCATCTTGGTCAAATATTATGATTGAACGTTCTTCAGTTTTCTCAAATAAATGGTTAACTTTCATCGATTCCACAAAGAGAATTCTGACATCTTTCATTTTGAAACTATTATTTTTTTGCTATGATCCCATTCACTTGTGCTTAACGAGTTCAATCTGATTAAGTTTGCAATGATAAGGATGCTAACGCAGAATAATATTTCGTTCCTGAGCCATCTTGTCGACTATATATTTCGTTAAACGGGCTTTATTTGAACATATTATAGACAATAGCACTTTTCCAACCATACTTTATGTTTTTGTTGAAGCCATTTGAAGATATCCGCTCTTCTCCATGAATTAGCTGATTTTCTTCCAACTATTCATGTCTTCATGGTAATCGTCGGAACACATAGCGATTACTATTCATTCATGGTAGTCGCCAGAATGTTAAAACATCAATGAAGCGCCCTCAGCAAAACTATCAACTCTTCTAATATGAGTAAGGATCAGTTGCTTTCCTTTTCCAGAATCTGGTACACCATTCTTGTGATAATGGTCGATATGAATTTTTTTCAGTTCCTAAGTCGAAATATTTTGGTTGGTTTTCAGGTTTCGCCGTGGTTTTCTTTGGTTACAATCTCTAAACGTTTCAACTGCAACTGCGGCAGTCATCTTCAGTGTTTGGTTGAAGTACTCTTCTTGAGGTGTCAACTGAAACTGATTTCTATTCGTCATAACTCTCTGTTTTCTTCAGCAAATGAATTGATCATTTTCGATTGAGAGAGATTTTCCGATTTGTTTTTACCAACCGAAATTGAATCTCTTCAAAGTTTTCCACAATTCCTTTTTGCCTATAATTGAAGATATATTTTGTTCTTCTTTCAGGCTCTCATTATTTTGCCAGGCGTCGATGTTTGCAATATTTTTTTGAATGGAAGAAAGTTGTATACATTGAATATCAACATCACTGAATCACCCTGTGTTTGATAAATCAATCGACGTTTTCGAGCTAATTGGATACAAGCGATTTGATTCGGGTGGAATAGTTAATGAGAAAGCTGGGTTGAATGGAGTAATGCCTGATAGAGCTATTTCCATCCCCATTTGAATGGTTTTCATGCCATTTCTGCATTGTTCATATCTATGACAGAAATGTATCTGTTCGAGTATGGACATTTATACTCGTAGTGAAATGTATTATATTCTAGTGTGGATGATGAGTTCGGAGTTGATACTATCTCAACATGAAAATCATGTCATCTATCTATTCACAATGGCAAAGTTTCGCATTTCCGATTAAGATTCAATTCACATCCTGAGTAATATAACACAGGTTTTTTGAATAATGAATTGGATAATAATGATACCTCGTTCAAATTTTATTATGCCTCCAACCACTGTATGTTTCTCAAACAGTCGTTGAAGTTTTTTGTTTCATGTACCCAAATAACTACCGAACTATGCCAAATAATCCATTTTCAACAATTTAGACTGTTAGATAATCATAGACATAGATGAACAAAAAACTATACTGGTTCAGATTATTTCTTCAAGATTTTACAATCAGTGTTAACGATTGCCTTTTGGGTTGAAAAACTGATTACTTTCAGAGAGTAGTGGCTGAAACATTAAAGGATTTGTTGAATGAAATGTGTCAACGACATCATGTTTCAGTACCACACTACGCTAGAGAGTAAAAATCCATTTAGATTACTAAAAATTGAACTGTTCTATCTAATAAAGTCTACTGAGAGGAGTAGGTCAATTCATATCTTGTTCAAAATAAAGTTCTCCATAATATTGATATTTTTTTTTTGAAATCTTTGGGATGAAGAATCTTGGGCATTCGTTGAATGTTTATAAAGTTTGGGTATCAATAAATGTTAATCCAATCACTGAGTTGAAAACCTATTTACTCCTTTGGAAACAAAGCTAGATGGTAGCTGTATTTAACATAGTGATAGTAATACTGGCGGTCGATAAATATAGAGTCTTCCAACAGGAACTTTTGAACTTTGACAATTGATAAAGGCTACATCTGTTGGATGCAAATGCAAATAATAAAGTTGTATTATCAAAATGGGTGTTCTGTTCGGGCAATGCCCGCTTCGCCCATTCTACGGTCGCCATAATAGTCATATCAATGAGTGAATCGTGTCCTTCCTCGAACGAAGAAAGTTCATTGTCAAGATTGATGACGTCATCTCGGAGGAATTTGAAAGAGATATTGGTACACTCAAGAGAAGCGTACTCGGTCCTCTAATTTTTCTCATTTTCATTAACGACCTTCCCATTCACATATCTCAATTGAGGATGCTTATGTATGCAGATGATACTTGCATTATTGTATCATATACTTCATCTGAAAGACTAACCGAAAAGGTCAACATAATCCTAATAGACTTCAAGGACGTGCTTTGAAAATAAACTTATGATTATTCATAATATGACGGAATATATAGAGTTTTATAGCAAACATAGCAAACACCTTTGCATTTACCGCTCTTATTTGAAGGAGTGTCAATTGAGCCATCCATAATGGTGAAGTTCTTAGGAACACAATTAAACTGCAACGTATCATGGAACTCGCATGTCGATGTAGTTTGTGGCAAGCTGTTGCAAAAACGTATTATTAGACGTATTTTCTGCTTATCTTATAACATTATGCAGAAACACTTTCAAAAGTGATAACATTTTAACGGTGCCTTCTACTTATGTATTAAAACTGTTGACTCACATTTACAAGAACCTAAAGGGCTTTAAAAGGCACTGCGATATTCACATATATGACACCAGAAACAAAATAAATATTTTACCGAAAAAAATTTGTCACCCCATGCAAAAAAAAGCTGGAATACGTCTATTCAACATTCTGCCCCTCGAATTGAGAAAGAGCAGACGTCCAGATATCTTCATACGCAAATTGAAGAAAGTACTAGCCGAAGGATGCTTTTACTCCCTCCGCGAATTCGAACTTTTTTGTGGTTAGTGACTTCTAATACTGACCTTCATATTTTTTTTAATTTTTGTGATGGTCTTGTGATTTCTCACTGAAATAACCGATTTAAATTCGGTTTTTGACTCGATGTTTCATAACATTTAAGGATGTAATCTTTTTTAACCATTATTTATGTTTGCCATTTTAGTTGTACATAGTCATCAGATACAATTTAATTTGTGAACTTGGACTAATCAAGTCTCCTTATTGTTAATAGGATATGGATGCAATAAATTTGAATTTGAAATTTAGTAGTTACATTTGAGTCCATTGGTTCAGTAAATGATCGACCAACATCCGTACGTCAACGAAACGCAAGATCTGCTAAAAATATCGCCGATGTCTGTGAGAGTGTGCAGGATAATCTGAGGCAGTCGATTTCGCGTCGCTCACAAGAACTTGGGCTTTCACAGATCACAACTTAGCTAATTTTGCCTCGTAAATTGAGCCTGCACCTATACAGAATTCAACTGACCCAGGAACTGAAGGTAAACTACCATAGACAACGAGGTGTAATCGCTGAATGTTCGCTCTGGAGCAGTTGGTAATTGAACCAAACTTTTTATCCTTTCCTGTATGAATGGGTATGGAAATAATGAAGATCGCCGAATTTGGAACGATACTCATCCACATAAGACTCGAAAGGGTTCAATGTATCATGAAAAAGTCACTCTTTGGTATGGATTTTGGGTTGGCGGCGTCATCGGTCCATATTTTTCAAGAACGACATTGGCGAGGCCATCACTATCAACGGCGAGCACAATAGGTCAATGATTACCAACTTTTTTGTCTTGAATTGGATGATCTGGACACCAACAACATATGTTTTCAACAGGACGGCGCTACATGCCACATAGCACATGTCACATTAGATATTCTGCACGAGCTATTCGAGGGCATGGTCATCTCACGTAAGATGTGCAACGAGAACGTGCGATTTGAACCCGTTAGACAGTTCTTGTGGGGTTTTCTCAAGTCGCAAATGTATGTGAATAACCCACACACCATCCGTGGGTTGGGCTACCTATCGGGCGCGTCCCCGGATGGCGGATAGGGAAACGGCCAGGGGAATGGAGGCCCTGTCCGGAAAGCCAATGTGGTCTTACGGATGTGGTCGCCGGCCCCAATCTACCGCTTGGAATGAAGCTGGACATAGCAGATCAACTCCAACAGCAAGAGCAATTCCTGCGGCGGGCGCCTAGAGCTCCGCCTTGAATAAAGTCAAGAAACCGGCTACCCCTGCAGGAAAGCTCCCTCACTTGTGCACCTACATGAAGGGAATCACAAGGTTGAAGAAATCGCGCAATGACAGTAATATCTCAAGGTTACGAAAGAGAGTGTGTGTTTCAACGAGTCTTAGTCTACACCTGTCACTATAAAGGAGATGTCTTCTAGTGACCTGTTTACCTTCCTAGAAAGGACAGAATGGACGATAAACTAGGAGGACAACTCCTCGGGAGGATGTACAATGGGTCACATGTGGCCTTAGTGCTGTGAGTCTACATTCACCCTCCCTACGATACAGCAAGTCCGCAGCCTTGGTGGGGCATCAAGATGGATTGATCCGCCCCGAAAAATGTGAGGATTTTGTAAGGAATACCACATAAGGGCGCGAAAATGGAGGATTACTGACATCGATTGTGAAACATCGTCAAAGGCTAATTCTTTTCTGAGATCAGTCATTTCAAGTGATATTGTTAAAAGCTTATGTTGCTTAGGAATCTTGTTCCCATTCACACTGAAACTATACTAAATACTTCACTTTTCCATTTGCGATTTGGCAGCAGCTTCACAACATGTCGATTCAATCATAAAGACTATCGAAGATGTTCGCTAAAATATCGATTCAAAATTTGCTAAACTTTTTCATAATGCACAGAATTTGCTCTTTACTTTAAACGAAGAAATTAAAACTCCGCGAATAACGTCAGGCCAAGAGCATAGACAAACTACAACACAAAATATCCTGAAACTTATTTTTGAATTACCGTAACGATTCCACTTTTGGATGATTTCATTGATCAGCTTCAGTCGAGATTTCAAAATCATAAAGCCACATTATTATCTCTCAACATTTTAATTCCATCTGTGTGTTGCAAAAAACAAACCAGTAGTATATATGTAGAAAAGTCCTTCAAGCTCCATAAAAAATATTCAGATTGGGATTTTGTGAAAGCTGAATTAGACATGTGGCGGATAAAATGGCTGGAAGAATCTGAACTAGATCTAATAAATATATATGAAAATGTAACACCATTTGCTTCCGTTCGTTATTTTGCTTGCTCTACAGATACCAGAAACCATACACCACAGCGGTCTTCAAAGCCAAAATAACCCATGTCATCGTTCAAATTTAGCCTGATTTGTACGCCAGAGTCATGGAGAATTGGACGTTTCCACATATATTCCATACATAATGGCATCGATAGGTCTTCCAAACGAATAAGACGATATCTCATACACTGTGTTTCATTCAAATTCAAAGATAGTGAACGCCTAATGGAAGGCTCCTTTTATGTAAATCAATAAAATGAGAGATCTGAAGACCCCCCAACAAATTTTGACACAGGGTGGTCGAAATCCAGTTTTCGATAGTTTTTACTCGTTGCTCTTGGAACAATTGTATCACAACCCTAGAAAATTTAAATCCGTTCTTATTCTGGAGGTGTCGCAATTATCCCAATTTGAGAGGAATGCCGCCGTCTGTCGAATAATCAAAAAGTCCCGAATCCCCGACAAACTCCGTTCATTTCGAATTCAGAACACCTCAGCAACATAAATACTCGAGCAACTTTGCAGCGTTCCAAGTTAGTTGCTGAGGAGTAACCCTGGAGCTGCGGCAGTGTCTCAAGATGGAAACAATGCCATCCTTAGAATAACGGAAGCGGGACATGTAATTAACAGCCTCAGTTTAATTGCCTCCGGGCTCGTTAGCAAGCCGTGAACTTTGTAATTAATCCTTTGGTTTTGCAGCTACTTCTCTAAGCAGATGTATTAATTATGAAAACGAACGCTCGCTTTGCTTTGCCATTACCCGGTTTTCTCTACTTGCTCATATTTCAGCGACTTTATTGAATTATTCAGGGGCTCAGATGGTTTTCTAATTGCGATGTATTGTTCTTGAGTTTGTCGCAGGGATTTCGGGGCGCGTTAATAATGACTGTTATTAGTTAATGTGAAAAATTTCCTCGTTATAAAATTCTATTACTCAAGTCTCTAGTGGATGTTTTCATCTCAAAACTGGGATTTGAACCTCAAAAGGAAAGGAGTGATGGGGAAGACAATATTCACTACATTGTAGAAAACTTCAAGTAAATTAGAGACGAATTCAAACGTTTTCCAATTTTTTCAGTTGACAACGAATAAAAATCTATCAGATTCTACCAGACACATATGTTATTTTCTAATTGGTTGTTTCAAAAGTTTCGTCTGTTTCAATGTCATGTGTTTCTGTAGCTCCATATCTCAATATCTGTTTCATGGTATAGGGCAGGGTAATGGCACCCACCTCTGTCATTCTGTTAAAATGGACAAAAGCAACACACCACGTTGCGTGAAGCGTGATTAGAGGGACCTAGATGGTCAGATCCCATCTTAGAATAGTGAAGTGCATTTTTTCATTTGCGGTCGCGCTCATCTAACTTTTGTTCAGGTAATTTTTGTCGGTAAGTCCAAAACTTATGCTTATTCAATTATCAATTTTACTATTCTAACAATAAAGCTTTTCTATTTTATGATAATGCAATAAATTTTCAACAATTTTGTGTGTTTTTTTTTATTTCAAGTTCATTAAAAAACGACCGTTTGGGGTTATATCGCTCATCTGAGCGCCATTTCCCCTTAGTGATTTATATTTTTATTGTTGTAGATATGCCTAAAAATCCTCACAGGACCACCGCTAAAGTGGCTTGGACCGAAGAAGACCTTCAAACTACTAAAACTGCGATTGAATTTGAGTCACGAGAATTTACCCATTGAACCCGAATGTTTTCAGTGATTAAGATTTTTTGGCAGCGTTGCTGATGGCACAAGAATCGAAACAAATCGCTGAAAACCCAAATGTTCAGAATTTTGAAGATGCGCAGTCTGATGGTCTGGCTATAATTCCAGGACATACATCTCTTTTAGCAGGTCCATCAAATAAGGATCAATGCTCTGGATCTGTTTTGACAGTTGCTTGTAACCAAGAAATTGTTGATGTGCAAAGAACTTCGGTATCCTTTGATGCTATAGAAACGACACCAACTATGGCACCATCTTCTGAGCCAGGTTAAAGAAGGCGAAAACAACATGCTTCCATACATACTGCGACTCCTATGAAAATTATTTTAGAGGTTAAACGAAAGAAAAAATTTGCGAAACCCAATGAGATTGGAAAAGATGATTCAAATTCATAACAAATGTATTATTTACGAAGAGTTTGGGAAAAATAACGAGTTGTGGTATTACTGCACCATCTGCGGATTGTAGGCTCATGCTATATGTTCAGGATGGGATTCAACAGATGAATACATCTGTGATTAATGTATCCAAAAATATAATATGAGATTGATATCATTACCCGTACACTGAGCAGTATTACCCAAAGTCACGGACAAAGCCGCTCGAACATGTATTTTTTTAAATATTTGTTTACTACTAGTAGGTCAAAGATATATGCTTTTGTTGTTGAATTGTTGATTGCATGATAACGGAAGATTCTGTTACTTTTCCTAATTTTGAATTATAATGAATAATTTAAAAAAATATACTATGTTTTCCTTAAGTGACCGCCATTCCCCCTCCCTACTGATCCCTATACTGATCGATAGATAATTTTATGCTCTATACACTTATGCTGTTCATTCTTTTCTAACTTTCAGCATATTACTATATGCTGAAAGCAGGCAAACTTTTGGCAAATAAAATTGCTGCCGAGATACCCCGAAAAATTAACCAGGTATTTGGCAATGATAGTGTTCATGAAGGGACTGTTCGACGTTGGCTTGCAAAATTTCGTTCCAGATATTTTAGACTCTGTAGGGTTTTTCCTACAACTATTTAATTTAGAAACATTTAATTTTTTTTATTGATTTTTATTTTATATTATAAATTTTTGTTAGAAAATTAACTTTTCATAACTGTGTTATCGAGAAGTCTTCCAAAATATCCATCTGCTTGGGTTTTTACGTTAATTCTTTCATTTTGATTTTTACTTATCATTTTTGTATTTTATCATCGCATATCATTGAAATGCTCTCTTCTTCCGAGACGAAAATTTATTGCTGAAAAACAAATGAATATTTAGAACGACAGACACCACTTGGAATGTTTCGAGTAGGTACTCATTGTTAACACTTTCATGGATTAAGACAAGGAATTTTGGCCCAAGTGGTTGTTTTTTTTAACTATATTAATGACCCGACGATTTGTCAGTAATAATTTTTCGAGAGTTACTTCGAACACACGAACACATTTCTTAGCCGATTCATTCATTCTGTTCTGAGATTTCGGCCAAGAACTATTTCTTATTCAGGGTCCTTTGAGTCATTCAATTCTGAAGGTTCAGTTTTGTACACATTGCTCTTTACATATTCCCATGAAAAGAAATTTCATGATGAAAGTTCAGGTGATCGCGCTAGCCATTCAATCGATCTCCGCCTCCCTATCCACCGATTGGGAAATCTTGTATCGAGGTATTGCCGGACATTAACTTGATAAAGTGGTGATGCTCCATCCTGTTGAAATCGTATCGTAGCCACTGGAAATTGAGGGTTTTCTGGATCATAATATAAATTTGCGAAACTTGAAATAACATCATTTCGAAGTACTGCCAAATAATTATCGCCTTTGAGTTGCCCTCAATGATTAGGGGCTAATGATATGGTTTCCTACTATCCCTGCCAAACGTTAACGTTTTAAGGGTATTGAGTGTGTTCTTCCATCCAGCGAGGATTTTCCGTTGACCAGTAACGGCAATTTTTCCGATTGGCATGACCGTTAAGAGACAAAGTACACTCATCAGAAAACATAACGTCTTCTAATTCGATGATATTCTTATCCAACATGTCCATCATTTGCTCACAAAAATAGGTTCTTCTATCAAAATCGTCTTGTATGAGCTCCTGAGTAGGTATCATTTTATAGGGATGCATTTTGTTTTCTTTCAATAGTGCTATCGATGTATGGCTAACATTGAATGTAGTGGATGCCTACCTACTTCATGTATGTGGGTTTTCCTAAAACTCAAGCATTACATCTAATTTGAGTTCATCACTCATTGCATTGGCAGCTGCTTTTCCATGCCACACATGAACAAGCTCGCGAAACTACTCCTTTATTTTGCTTATTGCTCCTTAAGATATGGGCGGTGAATTAGGAAATTTCTCATGAAATAGGCGAGCTGCTTCCTGTTGTGTTCGGGTTATATCTTCGTAACCAATCATTTGTAAAACTGGTTTTATTGGCATTTCCTTTAATCTAACCATTTGTCAGACTTGAAGTTAACGAACTTTAAACTTAAATTGAAATACCAGTTGCAACTACTGTTGTGATAAAAAAAAACAAGTTGACAAGGCGTTTCAAACTAACGTTGCCATGGAAGTTATTTACATCCAAGAAGAACATTGTTATGGTTCTGCTTACTTTCTTATTATCAATACCTCAATATAAAATAAGCTTTGAGTATATTGCAATAAGTTCATCGAATTTCGATAACTACATGATTTTTTAATTTATTTTATCTTAATTGTTGCATTAAACTTGAAAGCGATACCATTTTTGAATAGAGAATGAAGAGACCTTTCAAAGGATATATCACAAACCTATACATACTTCTCTATCAAAAAATTGGGGGTTGTACCTGTCATTCGACGGGGGTTGAAAATAAGGGTAGCATTTTTTCGTTGAAGTATGTCAAATTATAATTTAAATTTATTTGACGTGTTTCGGGATTTTATTAAAATATGTACCTACCGTAACCGAAATAATGAACTCATTTCATTTGGCGTTTACACACTGCATAATAATCATAGTTCATTGTGTTTCCCTTCTCAAGATAGTGGGTGGATATTACACCACATACATCCCAAAAAAACCTAGGCCATAAACTTTTTAGCCGATTGTTGTGCTTTCGGGCACTTTGGACGAGGTTCACCAGTTGCTCTACACTCAGTTGACAAACGTTTCGGTTCCGAAGTGAAGTGATGGATTCGTGTTTCATCCATTGTTACATATCGACGCCAAAATTCTGGTTTGATATGTTCAAACACGGCCAAGCACTGCTCAGAATCATCAAGACGCTACTGTTTATGGTCAACGGTGAGTTCACGCGGCACCCACTTTGAACAGACCTTTCTCATAGTCAAATGCTCATGCAATATAAAGCAAACATGTTCGTTTAATATCTTCACCATGTCAGCTTGCTCACGCAAGATCTGTTTTCGATCATTCAAAACGTTTTTTTGAAATTTTTTAATGTTTTCTGATGTTACTGCCTCATTTGGACGTCCACTACGTTCTGCATCATCAGTGTTTGTATGACCATGTTGGAAGTCAACAAACCAACGTTTAGTTGTTGTTTTTAATGGAGCGGAGTTCTCACATTTTTCAAGCTATTGCTTCGCTTCAACAATATTTTTTCACATCAAGAAGCAGAATCAAAACACGAAATTGTTTTTGATCCATTGTTTTGAAAATAACAAAAGTAGTATCGCTGTTAGCACAATAATTAAATATTTAGGCAAAGCTTGTGAAGTGAAGGGAAAAGTAAAAGAAATCATAGGTTCCGAACACGTTTTCAATAGAATTACTATGAGTTTCATACCTGTATCACTTCCATCATAATCTTGCGACTCGTCCAATGGCTTCCAACAACAGATCCCCTCACTATAAACAGACTGCCTCCCCGTGAACTTGTTAGGGTCCAAAATGTTCTCCACGGAAAAAGCCAACCGCCTATTTTGGTGTATCACAACCGAAGGGCTCGGATCCCTCGGACTCCTAGACCTACTGCGATCACTGCAAACACTTTCATCGCGTTTCACATCGTCTTTAAAACAGTTGAAGTCACTGCTAGAGTCAGTCTTATGGAACCCTTCGAAGGTGAAGCTGTCCTGCCTGCGGGTCAAGTCTACCGGGCATAAAGCGTCGTCGTTCTCAACATCGACGTTGAGGTCTTCCTCGTCAGATTTCTCGCACATGTCCGCATCTCTGGAGTCGTCCAGTTTCCTCTTGGCTCCTCTCCGGAAGATGCTCTCCGACGAAGATTTCTCCTTGTCCTGGTTGGCGATATCCTGCGCGATATGAGCTGTGCTGGTAGTTACCCGCTCCATCATTAACATTGTCATCCCGATGGAATGTCGTGCACTATGACATACTTAATCCACTCGCTTTTCAGCCCGTAAAGACTGCTTCGGGAGGGGACACTAAACTAAACTCTATCCCGCAGAAATCTGTCTGGGACAATCACAGAATGGCGAACAGCATCCCGGGGTGGGAGAGCTTGCCGCGCCATTGGCGGATTAAGATGAGAGCGACGGAGGTTATTGGGCGGGTTGTATCGGTGGGCGCGGCCTATTTAAAAGCGGACAGAGCGGTTCTATTTGCTTTGTAATTATGAATATGATTTGTAATAACAAAAGAAGTGAGTTGGGAAATTAGCAAGCCATGATTATGGGAATGTTCTGGAATAAAGGCTCTTATTCGGAGTTTGTTGACGAAACAATTTAAATTTAGTAGCGATGAAAATGTTATGGCTACCTGGTTAATTAGGAGGGAATTGTATTGTTATTTGGTTTCATTGGAGAGGGTTTGGCGTGTGATAGCCATTATCAGAAAGATCTCGAGTCTGGACTCTTCCAGGGAGTAATTATTTCAAGGATCTACTAATGACTACGTGCAATATAAAAATGAAACAGTTTTTGAAACGGTTCTTGATTCATCAAAATATTATGATAATAATAATAATGCAATTCGAGATAGACAAATGTGCAATGATCCATCTTAAAAGAGGACGATGCGGGGACTACGGAGAGGATATGCAGCTCGTAGATGGAAGCATCCTACATCATTTGGATGCCGGAAATACGTAGAGGAAGGTTCCCTGAATCGTACCTCTTTTTACATTTTATTTTTTTACACCTTATAGGGAGAACCTGTGCAAAAGTACCGTAACCCTAAGAGTATTGGTTATTTAGACAGGTAAATCTAAATTTCAATATCTGATATGGTGATACTAGACGAAGGTGAGTCACTTTTTGTAAAGTGATACAATCAGTACGATTCAGGAAACCAGTTGCCCAAATTGTACCTCCAACTTTCTTAATCGTACCACCTTGAATAAAGTTGAAAAGAAGTGAATGAAACAATGAAATAGCAAGAATAGTTTAAGAAACTTTTATTCAATGCTGTATTTTCTTACAAAGTGTTTCTCTTGGTCTGTATTTTATTAAGAAGTAAATACAATTTGAGCAAACAATTTTTTTTCCTATGAGCCGACACAACTTTCGTGAACCCATTTATCACAAAGCATGCACTGCACCATGTCCTCGATTGAATTTTCCTTACAAACCGAGCAAAACCAATCTTTAGGTTCGATTTCAATGATGATGTCACTCTGGGCAGAAGTTCCAGCTGGTTTAAGATTACTAGTATTGGATCTGTTTTTGAAACGACAGCCTTCTTTTGTTTTTTTCTTATCGGTGTCACTTTCATCGGTCACTTTCATCTCTTCAGATAAAGGCCATCTTTTCATCTGGAGCTCTTTGACCTACTCTTTAGCCAATTTCAGCTCGTGACCTACGTCAATTTCATTTTTGTAGGGGCTACTGGTTAATATAATTGCTTTTTGCACTTTTGAATTAGATCTGACTTTAGATCCACTTCTCTTTTTGGGTGATTTTGGGAGTGGAGACATTTCTTCGATCGAAACATTCAGTTTTGAAGTTAACTTGTTGGCCTGTTAGGTGAGGTTACTTCAATATCAAGCTTCTGATTTTCGCCCAAGCAAGTTTTCTCTTGATCCAAACATTCACTGTCTTCTTGATTCTGATCTAAAGTTGTATTGAGATATTCTGCTGGCAAAAAGTCTGACTCTTTGAAGATGGAGGAGTCAACGGGCCTGACACCACTACATTTGAATCCGTTACAAGAATTCTCAATCGTCGCAGCCTTACCATATGCTTCAGTTACTAATTATGAAATCTGGTATTGAGTGACTCTCAAGCCAGGATTTGTTCGCAGCCATTTTTCTACCGCTTGGGCTACGTAAGTTTTGAAAGGCTTGAAAAATGACCTGTCTAATGGCTGCAGTGTCCTGGTAACTGCAGCATAATTACTCCAGCATCTTGAGCGATTACCAATGCTTCTAAGTTCTTAGAATGAGTAGAATGGCCATCAAGAAGGAGAAGGACTTTTCTTTCTTTGTTTGGCTTTACAATATCAATGAAGTGACGAAGCCACTTTACGAACAGATCTGAATTTATCCATCCGCTCTCTGACACATCAACTAAACTTCCAGGTGTAGCTCCAACCATCATTCATTACACATCCTCATTCTTTTGAAAATAATCAGGGGTGGAGTATACATGCCTGCCGCACTTGAACAGCACACACCAGTTGTATTGACACCTCTTTCTCCACTAGATATCGACCCCTAGATATCGACCCTACAGCACGTATCCCCTTCTCAGCTATCACCTTCTGACATTTCTTTTGTACGGTGTTTACGCCTGTCTCTTCAATGTTAAAAATAGAAGTTGGTTGAAATTTTATTTTCATCAATAGTATTTTTCAAAATGTCAAAGATTTCTATGGCATTGTCTTTAGAAAACCCTTGTGCCCTTGCCAAGGATGTAGCCTGAGGCTCACGAAGGGAGATGTCCTTGTGACGTTTCAAGAAGTTGTAA
>WOGO01000953.1:0-20026 GCA_015342085.1 Leptinotarsa defecta | reverse complement strand
TCTTGATGTTTTGATTTGAAGTTTCATTCAAAATATTAATGGACTAAAAATATTTTTTCAGTGAATAATTTTATTTTTCAAATCAATCTTTTGATTTCATATCAATGTCAAGCACCTTAATTCTAATTTTTCGATCTTTTGAAATATTTGAGTAGGTAACTGAATTTTTTAAGTGTACAATTTACGATAAAGTTTTCATTATTGAAATCCATTATCTGGTTTGCTTTCAAATAATCGAATTAAATTTTAAAATGTATCTTTCGTTTCGTTCAAAACTTTTTTCTGTACTGAATCCCGGGTGATTTTCATATTTAAATATTTCATCTATTGTACAAAATTTCGCTAATACTTATAATTCTTAAAATATGTTTTTTATTTTGATTTTCTTTTGAATAACCTGTCAACGAGGTTACGTATAGCGGCATCTGCCCGCGAATAGCTCAAGCAATAATTGATAGTTACATACAGCGCCATCTGCCCGCGAATAGATCAAGCAATAATGCCGATAATTCTGTCATTACAGATATCGAGCTTAAGAGTTACAAACAAACATACATACATACATGCATACAGGTGAAGCTAATATAAAGCATGTCAAAATAGAACAATTAAACAAAAAATGAAAAAAAAAAGTTTAGAGATTCCATGCAAAGTTACTTCACGACGTTTCGATTATTAGTATCCACAATCGTCTTCGGGTGATGACTGGACTGATTCCTCCGAGAGATGACTATTCATGGGTCATTCGGGTACTTTCATCTCCTCTTTCCGCTTCACCGGTTTCGCAGGATATGACCGTTTGGCGAGAGTTTTCGCTTGATTGTGGGTTACTCAGGATTTTTTGCTTAATATGATTGTTATTTTCAGCTATCCTATTTAATTTACATTAGTTCTTGCAGGGATTTCAAATCATTTTATATAATATTAGACAATGCAAGTCCGAACTAATGAAATATGAGTATATAATTTCACAACTCAAGCTAACACAAACCACTGGTGAAGCTATATCAGAAGTTGGAAACTAATTAAATAGTAGAATAATATCCATATAGTACTTTTTATATACAGAGTGTCTCGGAATTGATGTTACAAGGAATGTGGACTGGACATTTTTTAATTTCACTTCAAGATCTTAAAATAAGTTCTGGAAAATGAGAAACGAAACTTCATATGTCTTTATACCACTTGTATTCGTAACTAACGTCACCGCAGTTTCATCCTATGAGGACCTTTCTAGACAATACAATACAATAAACTCCATATGCTATTGTAATCCTTTGGAAATATCCTTATAGGACGAAACTGCAGTAACGTTAGTTACAAATACAAGTGATATAAAAATATATGAAGTTTTTTTAAAAGATTTTTACTATGTTTCATGATAAATTTCACGTGTTCTGACTTCCATTGTCTGATACGATACTAATAGGAATCACACATTAAAAGGTAAGACCTCGTTAGTTCTTAGCTCGCACAAGTTTTGACGTCTGAGGGTTGTCGTTTGTAGAGGTGTGGCAGCTAATTAACAAAAAAACATATTTCAAACATTCATTTTAAGCATATGATTTGAAATCTCTGAAAGAACAAACAGTTATACTAATCAATAAAGCTTGAAATGAAATTACAATAAAATAAAAATAAGCAAACAAATGGAAAAATTCTCAGGTGCGTCTCCATATGTTGTATGTCTACGCTAGCTTGGCTGAATACGTTCTTGGACAACATATATGCAGCTTTTGTGAATAAAATTTAAATTAACTCATTTTTTTTAAAAAACTTCATATATCAACGGTGCACCTATTTATAGGCCGCTACTTCGCTGTCTATGTATACCAAGAAATAGTTCTGACCACTTCACTATCCCTCGGCGTTGTTAAATAGTTTATACTATAAATGTAATAGGTAGCTGAAATTGTAGATGTAGTTGTAGGCAGTTGATCCATATTTCCATATGGTGCGTATATCTACGCTAGCTTGACTGAATGCGTCGTTGGACAACATATATGCAGCTTCTTTGAACTTCCTCTTGAACCAGTGTTTCCGTCTGTGGATGATCTCAGCTTGGGACCACTTGATGTTATGTTGATGAGTCCAAACGTGTTCGGCTATTCCTGATTTGCTGGTTCCTCATCGCTGTGTGTTTCTCTTGTGCTTGGCAATGCGGAATTTGCCGCACTTACAGGGATCCGGTGAATGCAATTTATGGAATCACAGTCCACGCAGAAGATCCGGACACATCATTAGTAGCAGCCTCACCAAAACCAGGCCACCAAACGCAGACTGCAATTTCAAGAATTGCATTTACCCTGTGAGTGCGGCAAATCCCATATCGGTAGAACTAAGAGGCCATTGAAAAGTCGCATTGCAAGCACAAGAAAAATACACACCGAAGAAAAACCAGCAAATTGGGAATAGCAGAGCATGTTGGTCTCATCAACATAAGATCAAGTGGCCCCAAGCTGAAATCATGCATAGTGTGAAACCCGGTTCAAGAGGAAGTTGAAAGCAGCTGCATATATGATCTCCAATGACATATTCAACCAAGCTAGCGTAGGGATACGCTACCTACGATACCTTTAATCAAGCGGAAAAAAAGATCAACTCCCGCTAAACCAGTGAAGTGGAGAAAGGAAAGGAAGGAATTGAATTCTTTTTTAACATTTTTAACTTCATTTTTGATTGTTAAATTTTCAATTTTTTGCTTATTTTCATCTTAATGTAATTTCATTTCACGTTTCATTGCTTGATATAACTAATATCTTTAACCATTCATTGCAATTTTATTTGTTTCTTCAGAGATTTCAAATCATCTTAGACAATGGGAGTCGAACAAGTAAATTTCGGTATAGAGAGTTTTATTTATCATTTTTCTAGATGATCTTCTACCAAGTACTAACAACGGCTATATCCATCAATGGATTGAGTTCTGCTCGGTGAAAAATTAATTTGAAGAATATTTTCAGTTTATGAAAAGCAAATCGGTCTTGACGATAAAATGAAAAAACATTTTTCATGTAATGTTTCCTGCTCTTCGTGATATATCAAAATATTACTAGATAAAAAATTCTATGAAGATTCATTGATTGATTGAAGTAAGAAATCACAAATAAATGCCTACAAAAAATGCCTACTAGCGTTATCTGCAGTGGGAACTTACACTTTTGGAGCTGATTAACGTTCCCAATAAGTTTCAAACCATCAAAAGCCGTATGTGAGCTGATGTCCAGTTTGTGATGGGTGAGTTTTCACGAGGGTTCTCAAATCCTCGCCCTAGATTTCTGTTGGTCGACCACTTCCAGGCTCGTCTTCGAAGATAAAATCCTCGGAACGAAATTTCCCAATCCATCGTCCAATAGTGAGTTCAAATGTCTGATTAATAGGCTAAAATTCGCTTAACGACATCGTATATCAATAAGCTGAATAGATGCGAAAAAATTCAATTTGGAAAAAAAAAATAAAAGCGAAGAGTACAAAATTCTCTATTGATCTATATACAACGTACACAGGACACTAAAACGGACCAAACTTTTGAAATAACATGATGTGTTCAGGCCACGTATTATTTTCGATGATCTGGTAAATGTTTGATTTTGATTTCTAAATAAATCGACAGCTATTTTTGCTTTTTTTCCGGATAAAACCAAAAATTGTGGAAAGATATTTGTCCTAACAGTAATAAATTGTGTTTAAAAATTTTAATAAACGACCACTGAATACTTCAACGATTTCAGAGAGAAATAAAATTCTCTGAATGAGAATATTATTCTTCCAATTATGTGTTACTTTAATGGTCTTCCAGAATATTTCAACTTGTTTTTTCTTGCCGAACCTGATCCCGACAATTAATTACTGAAGGCCATTATGTGCAATGCTACCCGGTGTATCAATATCAATTCGTTCGTGACCAGAAGCTATTACAGGCGATCATTAGCAGTGCGCCATTATTCGAGAAAGATCCTGCTAACTGTTACTGCTAAAATCCTGCTGAACAATAATATGTTGTACGGCACGCAACAATTAATCCGAGAAAGAAACCTAGTTACGGTTTCTTTCTCGTCCAGTATTTTGATCGATGATATTGTGGAATGTGTTGAAGAAACAATAAATGAATTGTTCAAGTATTTTTCCATTGTCTGAAAAGGTATTATTAGATTCAAAATGAATGGAAGAAGAATTGAAATGGATACAATATTGAAATCTTTCATGAAATATTAAAGTATTAAAAAAATCTCAATGAATATGTATTTTACTATGTTGCGGTATATTATATTTTTTTGCCTATTTCCAACTTATTACTATAAGGATTTTTGGACAATTTTTCTTTACGAATTCAAATTGAAGCAAAGCGCTGCTGGAAAAGCATAAAAAATTAACCAGGCTTTCGACATTGATAGTAATGAACGCACTGTTAGACTTTGGTTTGCGAAATTTTAGTCCAGAGATTTCACCCTCGAAGATGAGCTTTGAAGTCGTCGAACTACATTGATCCAGGACGAGGATCATGGTAGAAACTGACCCATTACCAACGGTGACTGGGATGATGTAAGAACTGGCCGTCAGCTTCCATGTGGATTTTTATGGTTTAAAACGTTTTGGAAAGGTCAAAAAGGTCAAGTTACAACTACTAGATAAGGCAATATTGTAAAGTAGTTACTATTCATGATATATTAGTTTAGGTATTTCCTGTGAAATTTCCAACCTTCTCATATGGGTTCGAAGAATTTCATCCCAGCTCACGCTGGGATGAAATCCATGCTTAGTTTTTTAGGATTCATTCCTAAACTATTGTCTCTAAGTGACTCATGTCTTTTCGATAGGCGACAATATGTCAAATTCCAAGAATGTAGCTCTTTCATCAAAACACCAACTTCAGGGGTACCACAGGGTTCTGATCTTGGGCCTCTTTCATTCCTCTTGTTCATCAATGACCTCACCATAGATCTTCAATGCTCAACTCTATTATATGGTGATGACTTGAAAAATCAAAGTATCTTTACAACTCAAGATGGCTTTTCATTACAACATGACATCAACATAGTATCTGTATGGTGTATTATCAACAAATGTTCAACTGTTACCTTTTCGAAGAAAGAAAATGCTTTGCTGTTTCCATAAAATATCAATAATACAATCTTGAATCGTTTGACTCAAATGTGCGACCTTGACAAACTATTTGACCAAAAGATATCATTCAATCCTCTTATTGAAAGTACCGTGTCTTCAGCTAATAAAATGTTAGGCTTCATTTTAAGGAATGGTAGGGAATTTGCAGATCCATCAACTCTAACATTATATTCAACTGTTATGTACGAAGCAAATTAGAGTAAGGCGTATAAATATGGTATCATCATCATGCAACACAAATAAGTTCCATGGAACGTGTTAAAAAATTGTTTGAATATTTATATTCAAAAAAAATTTAGTTTTTACCCAGACCGCAACGTTGATTACTCAATACTTCTCAAATAAAGCAATTTTATTTGACTGAATACTAGACGTATCATTCCAACAATAACGTTCCTATAAAATTTACTGCATATCCGTATCTGTAGATACAGGAGTGGGCCAAGACTCGCCGAACACATACTCTCTTGTTGACGATAACTCCGAGCACTCGCATAGGATATGACAGGGAGTCTCATCTTCCTATTCACACATCCTGCATACAGGTGAGTACACTAGCTCCATATTATGGAGGTGTTTCCTCAGTTGATAGTGACAAGTCAGAAATCATACTATTAAGCGTAGATTTTTCTTGGTCATCGCCAGATATTTCTTCGGCGCCAGCTTCTCAGGGTCGCCCAGGGTGATCCATTTCATTCCTTTAAGGATTGAGCATGTGTGTAACATTTGGCTAGTTCCGCAATTGTCGAAGTCATCAGGCCGTAAGTGCCACGGGGTCCTACAATTCTTAGTCCAGCCGCTTCCTTGGCTAAAGAGTTTGCAATGCGATTACCTGCACTCCTGTCGTGCCCTTTAACCCACCTCAGGTGGCACTCTAGTACTAGCCCTGAGGTAACACGTTGTCTGTTCGAAGCTAATAGGGCTTTTCTACTGTCAGTGCAGATTGTTATGTTTTTGCCAGAAATTCCTTTCCTGGTTATTTCTTTTGTGGCGATTGAGGTACCAGCCAGTTCCATTTGGATCACGTTGGTATTTTTCCCATTCCCCACTTAATCCTTTGGCTTAGTGATCTTGAGTATAGTCCACATCCTGAGCCTTCTTTGGTTTTTGAGCCGTCTGTATAAATGCGTATTGCATCTGACACTGTGTTCTGTTTTATTTCTATTTTGTAGGGTTTATTGAACACAAACCTGGTTTCAATTGCATCACTGGTTGCCTGCAGTAGAGGTTGCATAGTAAGCGCTTCTCGCCGCCATAGGCTTAGCCAAAATTGACCCATTTCTACTTCAAGGTTTACACAAGCCGTACGCAATCGTAACATGGCCATTAACGCAACCTCCTTAAGGTAGAGGTCCAGAGGGGTCAGACCCGTAATTAATTCCATTGTCGCGGTTGGTGTTGTTCTCATGGCTCATAGTTTAAACAAGCCAGCCGCTGTATTTGATATAATTTTTGGATGGCTGTTGCTTGTAGAACTTTTGGTCCCCTAAAATGGCTCCGTACTTTGACATAGTGTAGATCCAGATGACCACAAGGAACGAAAGACCTCATGCGCGTCCCACTGTCCTTTGATATTGCTCATAAGCCACATATGCTTTTTTGCTCTACTCTGTAGGTGAGAGTTCCATGTTAGCTTACTGTCGAGGATAGTATTCACTACATAATAACATAAGCTGTGAATTTCTGCTAGCAAAAATTCCATGTAATATAACCCGACTGAATAGTGGGCATGCAGAGGTATTTTACTGTGATCATGCTAAAACAGACATATTGTTAGAATCATTTGCAATAATTTCAATCTGATATGTTGTTCAAATGACATTAATATATCTCCATTATCTTTTGTAATAAATTGTATCATGTTTGAACAGTGTCATCTGCAAAACCCACTTTATCTCAGCTTCTTGAATTCTGAAGACCATTTATATAAAATAAATATAGAAGTGGTCCGAGAACCGTGCCTTGTGGAACATCACACCACCACAAAAATGTATTCCATGCATTTTTGATAACAAAAAATCGATAATTTTCCCTACTACACTATGAAATTCACATTGGTATTTATCAATCTCCAAGTGAGATAATGAAATTGCAAATTCATGGACAAGGTGTTAATCAGACATCAATTTCCCAGAACGGATTCTAATGAGCTTTTCAGAAACATTTCAGACTATAATAATGTCATCGTGATATTATAATGAAATCACATTGAATCGGAAAAGGTCAATCTTGCTAGTGAAGTTTCTGATTAAATTATAAGGGCAATAAAGATAAAGGTTATTCCCTTCATATCAATTGACATGTCGAATTGAATCTATTAAGGTGCACGGAAAAGGTTATTACCGGAATTAAATTTTGAGCCTTCTCTGGAAATGTATTGAAGATTGCTTGAGTAATTGAATATTGATTTATTGTCAATCTTTCTCATGATGCAATTACCAAAGTATGCGTTAGCAACACGTGAACTCGTTATGTGTAATAATACTCAATTAATGAATTGATATTCAAACTGAAAAAATGAATTTTCGGAAAATATACATAACTATTTTTTGACAAGCACTCTGGAATTTGAATTGAGTTCTGCATTGTTTTTTTTTCAGTATCACTCGTTATCAATTAGAAAAATAATTAAAAAAATAACTTTTCATCACTTTAAATATTTTTTAAAGTCTGTACAATTGTTTAATTATTCTTGAAGTGAAACTGAAAATCAGAGGGGAGTCGAGAAGATACGAGCTGGTATTTCAATAACTAATGACGAACTTGAAACTATATTGATGATAGTGAAGACAATATTCACTGATTCTGAAGTTTTTAAGTTAATGTTTTATTTTCCATTTATTATTTTTTTTTGCAGTAAAGGGTTATAATCTTCAATACTGCTTTTTGATCATTTCGTTCAACGATTGAGTTGTAAAAAAGCGTGAAATGATCTTGGCTTTCCATTTTACAATATCAGATGCACTTTTTAAATGAAATCTATTATAATAACTATATCAAGCAAACATGGACTCCCCAGTATAAATCTTAAGATTCTTCATATTGATATTTGGACCTTCATATCCTTCAAAGGTGGTTGTTATATGAAACTAATAAAATACATAAAGATGCACTTGTAGGGGAGTAAAAAGATGAAGAAACATCGTGAAGGAAGCAAAAATGTATGTTGAAACCATAACCCAAAAAGAAAGTCATGATCCAATACTAGGTACCACTGTTTCAACTTACCATGGTTCTAGTAGTACTTGATTGAACAATGAATACATTGCTGAACTCATTTCTCTTCGTAAGAAAAACCGGAATAGAAAAAGGAGTAACATTTCCATTCACATAAGGTTCAGTCTGTTGTTGACTCACGAATGCTAGGGATCTAGTTTCAACTAGTTGCAGTGAGAACTGCAGATTAAGAATTACGGTGTAGGGTTTTTCCTAGAACTATTTACTCCAGAAACATTTCTTTTCGTTATTGATTTTTATTTTTGTATTATGAATTCTTGTTAGAAAATGATCTCTCTATTATCGAGTAGTCATCCAAAATATCCATCTGCTAGGGTTTTTTATGTTTTTTCTTTTATTTTTATTATTACTTATTATTTTCGTACTTTTTTCATCTCTCGAACCGAGAATTCATTGCCGAAACACAGATGAATATTTAGAACGAAACCACTTGGGATGTTTCGAGTAGGTACTGATTGTTAACACTTTTATGGATTAAGACAAGGCTCCAAGTGGTTGACCTTTCTTGACTAAATTTATGACCCCGAGCATTGTGAGAGATAATTTTTCATGAGTTTCTGGGAATACATTTTCTTAGCCGATGCATTCATTCTGTTCTGAGATTTCGGCCGAGAAGCATTTCTTTTTCAAGGGTTTCCGCTGAGAACTAAACCACGGATAGTCTCGTTCAACGGTCGATGAGTTTTGTAACAAACTGCCTTTAGGCGCCATGTTTCTCACTGATATTCATAGTTTGAATTTTCTGTAGGTTCCATAGATGATGTCTTCGTAGGGTGATATACCATCGGAGATCGATTAAGAACAATTGAGACCTATTATTCAATTTCATGCTTCCGGCAAACTTTATCTCCTGATAAAGTCAACTTGGTTGGTAAAACACAAGTCGAAAATGGTATTACAGTTCAGGTGCATTCTGTGCCCGAGGTTGCACTTCTTCTTTACATATATATTGTTTTGATACGATCTGTGTCTTTTGATTTTGGATAGTGGCGAGTTTTTTAAAACAAACTTTTTGACTTCTCCATCTCCATCTTTATACAAAAACTAATGTGAATTGAAGGGGTTATATTTTTAGGAGTGATTAATTTTTGAGAAAGAAATTTTTTGGCTTTCTACTACTCCATCTTGATACAAAAAAAAAGATGTGGGAATCTTCCAAAGAAAGAAAGGAAGTAATCAAACTGAAAATGAGTAACTCTATACATGGATGTGTAAATCATGCAAAGAAGTAACTTTCAGACACAAACTGGAAAAAAGTCCTCAAGAAACAGCTACTTTCATATAAACATTGAATTACACGAAAGAAAAAAAAATCTTTCGAAACAAACACTTTTATATGAACACTGAATTATACAGAAGATACGTTTCTCTACGCAGTTTGTTTTCCAAACATTCGTTATCAAATAAAATCAGATATCATTCACAGGGGTACTACTTAAAATGAATGGTGACAAATTGCACTTACATGGAACACTGTCATCCTCACTGATATACATCGATGTTTCGCCGTAAGACACTTGCCTTAAGGCTCTTCAGTACCAAATTGGATAACATTATCGAAAATACACACAATTCATTCATGAATTACGAATTTTTTCTCTCATGTAATTCAATGTTTATATGAAAGTAGTTGTTTCAGGAGGACTTTCTTTCAATTTGTGTCTGAAAGTTACTTCTTTGCATGATCTACACATCCATGTATCGAGTTACTTATTTTTAAATTGATTACTTCCTTTCTTTCTTTGGAAGATTCCCACATCTTTTTTTGTATAAAGATGGAGTAGTAGAAAGCCGAAAACTTCCTTTCCCAAAAAACTAATATCTTCTGAAAATGTGCCTTTTCAATTTCCTTTTTCTCTATTCCAGATTATGATCGAAAGTATTTTACTAGAGAGAAATATTTAGGAAACACTCAAAAATCAACCCAATAAGAGAAACATTAATTGTTAAATTGATCGTATACTTACTTCGTACATTTCGGATTATTGAAGTGAATAAAATAAGCTCCAGAAATACAGATAAGGGGTATTCGACACCAGAGTTGCTCGTAATGACATAACTTTCTCGGTACAGAAGGTCGGCCATTGGAGTTTCCCAACGGTCACTTTTAGGACTGTCAGTGACCAGTTCAGAGCGATTCACTTAAATTTGAACTTGGAATAAATGAATTCACTTTGGTTTCACAATAGTCAGAAACACTGTAAAAACAATCATTTCTAATCAATTTTATAAAAATATCTGTCTCTCACGTGGATGAGTGTCTTACATGGAGTAACCACTGTCAGACGCAACAGTCGAAACTTATTAGCTACTCACTCGTATCAATTCAGAAATCTCTCTGGTTTTAAACATTGATTAACTTCTGAAATTTTATCATGTACAGATAGACTCCAGACTGAAATATGGAGTATTTTTCTGGGGATTATCTAGTTCATCAGCAAGTGTTTTCATTGCCCAAAAGCGAATCATTCATATAATAGCTGGTATATTAAAAAGGTCAACTTCCAGGGATCACTTTGAAAATCTAAGGATTTTAAATTCACTATCACTGGTTATTTTCGAGATCTGTTTGTATTTATATAAAAATTATAGGTGATTTCGCTAAAATTAGTTCTTTTCATAGATTTAACACACGCCAAAAAATGACTTTCATATTCCATACAATATAGCCATAGTTCATGTAGAGCTATAGCTTCTCGACTGTTCAATTAATTACCGGAAGAGATAAAAGGATCTGAAACAAGTCATAACGTCAAAAACATTTCAAAAAATTTCTGGTGACCAAATCTATGACAGTTCTCTAGCTCAGTTTATTTGTTTGTTTGTTAGGTGCTAGTGTTTGACTATTTCTATTCTATGAAGAAAAGACAATAGAAATTTTTCTATGTTTTTACCACTTTTATTTGTAACTAACGTTACTGCAGTTTCATCCTATAAAGACATTTTCAAACTTATACATTAAACTCTAGTTTAATGTATGATTAATTAATCAATTGATATTTTATAATTTCATAATTTGTATTTTGGAAGTGTTAAACAAATAAATAGTTCAATGTATAAGTTTGAATATGTCCTTATAGTATGAAACTGCGGTAACGTTAGTTACAAATAAAAGTGGTAGAAACATAGAAAGTTTCTATTCTCTTTTCTTCATTATGATTTCCTACCACGGCTACCTCCATCAATTTATCATTCCTTCAGTTTATTTTCAATTATTTTTCCATTGCTATTAGTAACACTGTTTAAATTTCAGATGTTCCATTATAAAAATTGCCTCAATTAAATTTTTTGAGGTAAAAAAATATATTTATTTTATAGTATAATTAAATACATTACTGAACATATCGAGTAATCATTTACATGCACTTCTATGACATTTTATAACTGAATACTTGGAAAAATCATACAAATTCAAAAATAATAATAAGATGAAATGATTCAACCACATGAAAGGTAAAAAATGGCGAAATAACTTTCGAGGGAAGCTTTTAACAAAAAAATGGTTACAGAAAAAAGTTTTGATATTTTTTCTGGTAATTCGATGATATAGATTCGATTTCGAGCATCACCTCGATGGTCAAATCAAGGCTAAGGTCAGTTTTTTCACGGAAACCCATGTTTGAAAAGTATTAAATTTCACGTCAGGATACGTTCTCAACGACCTCCAACATTACGACCTTGACCCTAGAAGTCAAGGTTTAGAATATCACTGAAAGGTAAGGTTTTACATTTGAAAATGACCTTGAACTAGAGGTGAGACTCTGAGGGTCATGGTCATAGCGAGAACTAGTCAAATATTCTGAAGTGAAATTTTTCATTCTTTTTCATTGTTATAAACAATATAAGTTTTCGTTTTGAGAAATAACCCTGACTTTGAATTCAAATACCACTTTTATTATTTGACCTTGAGTTTCCATCAATATCACATCTAATTACATCAACAAATAGCCAGGAAAACCATTTGAACCTTTCCCAGAAATTTTTTTTAATGTATTGTACTGTTTTTTCACTTTTGAAACATGCGTTAGGTAAATAATTTCAGGCACTATGGAAATTGTTTTGTCACGATTTCGCTATTTGGTGCTGTGGAGTACTGATACCTTGATGGTATATCCTGATTTTCTCGCTGTGTACATTTTCTTCTGAAGCATAACTGGCTTATCGACTTCCTGAATAAAACAATCCCTATCATCACAACTATGACTAGAGCAACAACGTATATTACAGTAGTATAGTCAGTTCCATCATTCAAAGATTTTATATCCCTGATCCCTACGCTTACGGTATCCAATTCTCCCAGCTCGAACGGTAAAATCACCTGTTTGTGATTGTCAAACGATTCCGCGTCGAAGTCTTCTATCCTAGACGTGTCGATATAATCTGTGAGCTTCATGACAGGAGAATAAGATCCAGAAACGTCAACAGGTTTGGAACCAGAGGTATACCGAAGGCTAAACTCTGAAGTTTGGGCTGTGCAGTCTTTGGATAAATTTAGAAATCCAACTCCTTTGAGGTTAACATTTTTTCTCGAACCACCATCGCAGGATATTACCAAATTTTCGTTATATGGTGCAACGTATATCCAAGCTCCATATTGCAGAAGTTTGATGAAAACAGGTTTCTTCAGTTTCATCACCCTCGTATTGCAGCTTCCAGCAAGTTTCTTTCTGTTTGAGAACAACTGAACTTCGCACTCTAGGTTCGATGAAGGTCCATTTGTCTGTTGAATGTGGTCGCAAATATACATTCCTCTCCCGAGATTCTGACAAAACTCCCTGAAGTTCGCAGCTGATGTTAAAACGTACTCCAACAAATGAGACTGCTTATCGTTAACTAGCAAATACTCCGTCTTTGGGGAAACATAAACGTATTTGTCCCGCCCCACTTGCATCGGAAAGCTTGTCATTTTGAAAATTTCAAAAGACTTGGTATGCACCAAGGGAATTTGCAAGATGAACAAAATATTGTTGTTGTGCAGAAATATTGTTGGTTTGATGATGTTGTAAAGGATCCTAGCATTTTCGAAGGTGGGATGAAATGGTAGTCTGCTATCTTCCGGTAACATGGGTTGTATGATTCTCAGCATTTCTATCAAATGTAAAGGAGTGATAATGTAAGGATCCAAGAAACCTCTATTTGCGTTCTGAACAACGTCCAGGAGTGTTTTCTGCTCGGCTTCGAAACGAGATAACAGAAAGTTAAAATTAATGGATATTGTATTGAGTTTCGTTTCTATTTTCGTAGCATTGATATCATTTCTGTTGATGCTAATTTCTTTTTCGATACTGTCCAAATTGTCGTAGACATTTTTAATGTCGTTTTTTATATGTTCCACGTCGCTGATCAACTGTCGTTGTCTGTCTTCTTGCTGCCTCAGCTTACGATTGGTTTCGCTGAGCATATCATTCAAGTCTTTGATTTTCTTCTCGTGTTCTTCGAAGTTCTGCCCAACTGTATTCTTGAGGATTTTGAGTTCGTTTTGGATACCCTCCTGCGTTCTCTTGAGGAAATTGATTTGGTTTCCTTTCTTTTCCGAATCCAGTTGGAACATTGTTCTTTGGGCGCCTAGCTCATTAATAATGTCTTCCTGGCCTTGTCTCAACTGAGATATTTGGCTTTCATACTCCTGCAAACGCCGCTTATCAATATTTCCCCCAGAAATAAGCTTTGAAAAGCCTTCTCCTAAGGGTTTCAGTAAATAGGGTGCAGCAATTTTGAAGGCTTCAAACCAAAACCGTTTGACTCTCCTTTTGGTCTCTGTTCCCAAAAAATTGGCAAGGATTTCGTCTGTGCTCGCTATACTATCCATACTGGCTCTAATGATTTCATACCTGAGGAAAGAGTAGTTTCAGTAGACCAACTTTTTACAATATTCATTGAACGTCTATTTGAGCAGCAACATCATTCCCTGGTGGTATACTCATAACAATACTGAAGTAAGTTTAAAATACATGGATCTTAAATTTGTTATTAGAGACAATAAATCACGCGCAACACCAGATACTTGCTAATTTATTTCACACAGTTTTGGCAAACTGAATAAATATTCCATGAATATTGACAGTATTACTCTTCGAGAGTTTGTTTGTTTGGGGCGGGCATCTATAATTCTTTTTGTGGTTTTAATTTAGACCGACCCGCAGCTACAAGGTATTGCAGCGGTTTACTCCGGGACTACGGCCAAAAACTTGAAAAATAGGTTCTGCCGTAAAGGTTTGCACTCTTTGATCTTCGATTTTTATTTCAAAATCGCTGTAAAGTTTTTATCATATCCAATTTTCATTTGTTTCATTCGGAATTGAACTTTGCCATCAACTTCTGTTTTGATCAAAATGGAATTTTCAATTTGAAGAATAATAATCACGTGATTCACATTATTTGTCAAATTTTAATCTCCAAAAATTGCGAAAGTTGTGTCATTTCTCAAATTACCAAAGGATCTTTTGAAAAAAAAAATCGTCATGCAATTTTCAACCCATCTGCATAGGAGAGCTTTTATTTTTTGCATATTTTTTGTAAAATGCGTGTCATTTGGGAAATGATACAAAAATCATATTGAAATTTTCACAAAGATTTTTTCTCAACCCCGTATAAGGTAACTTCATGAACTGTCTAATGTAGAAAATGTAGTTTCTGTACACAGTATCATTAGTGAAACCTACGTCAGATGAAAAATAAAATAATTAACGTTTAATTTTGGTAATACCATTTTTTCATCACAAAATTTAACTATTTTTGACTTTTTTATACAAACTATATTTTCAAAAATAAACGTGTTAGGAATCACACGTTAAAAGGTAAGACCTCGTTAATCCTTAGCTCGCACAAGTTTCGACTTTTGAGGGTTGTCGTTCGTAGGGGTGCGACAGCTGGTTAACGGAAAAACAGATTTTAAACAGATTTTTAAACATTCTATGGTGTGGCCCTACACAAGTCCAAAATATTCCAATGCCTTACATTTGATAACATTTTAATAGTCCTGTTAATATCGGCTAAACTTATTATTTAATCAGAAAATGTCACAAAATGACTCTTAATGTTTGTTTGAAGGTGGTTGACAATGTTTAGTGGTGTACTTCACTAGTTCGGACTTACATTGTTTGATATAATATAAATTGATTTGAAATCCCAGAAAGAATCTGTACAAAAATTAAAAAGAATAACCGAAAAATAACAATCATAATATGGAACCATGGGAATGCAGAACTAGACACTTTCGTGAAGCACATCAATAACGTAAGTCCTTCCATCACTTCCACAATGCAGAAGAAGTCCACAACGAATTGCCTTTTTTAGACGTATTTGTGAAGAGGACCGACACTAAATGGCAAACATCTGTATATTGAAAACCCACTCACACAGGACAGTATCTGAGCCAGAAATCCAACCACCATCAATCGACTGAGAGAGGAATCATCAAAACTAGACCGTGCTTTCGTGCTCTGTAATACAGAGTATTACAAATAAAATTGTTATTTTTCGGTAGATCTTTTTAATTTTTTACAGATTCTTTCTGGGATTTCAAATCATTTTATATTATATTAGACAATGGAACTGATGAAATATGACTCTTAACATTTTGATCTACGCCTCTGAATATTTTGCTCTGTTGATACATGAGATATATACCATTGTATGTATGGAGTAAATTCCACTATATCAGGTTTGGTGTGCCACAAGGTGAGTCAGTAATACTGTACATACACACACTTACATTGAAGGACTTTTGTAATGAGTTTTCAACAGATTCATTTTCTGTTAAGATGTCGTCAATTTCCTCCATTCCCCCCTATTTCTTCAATCAAAGTTGATCATCGAGAAATACTCATAAACCTTCAACCCAAGAGAATATCGAAAACAGTAATGACAAAGAACTTTCGATTCAAAATTTCTTTCAGAAGGAATGAATAACAATTGTTTGTATAAATTACACCTGTAGCATTGTTCAGCATCAAAAACGATGGAAACCCCTTCGCAATTTCAGTTATATTTGTTCCGATGTGATGGCGCAATTATGAAGTTAGATTCAGAGTTCAATATCACATTGAGGTTAAGACCTCGTTAACCCTATCGCTAATCACCAAAAAAAAAATCGAAATATATCTTCAAGCAGTTGAAACCCAGCATTGATGAGGTCCAAAATGAATATCTGTTATTGCTTAGGTTATATTAAACTCCTTGGATAATTGTGCTCAGAACTTTTACTTATCAGGCTCCGTCACAATTCAAAAACTCATGATTATATAAATGTGAAAAATATGTCCTTCATTTTTATCGAAAATGGGCCGGTTTAAGTTGGCGCAATTGTTTCAAATGTGGGTCATCACGGGGCATAATCGATCCGATATTTCCGTAGATAGGCAATGCCTCATCGTCATCATCATTCATAGTTTCTGAATAATCAGTCAAGGCTTTCGAAGAACCTGCGGCATCTTTTTTGACTTTGAACCTTACGGTTAGATACTCCGCTTCTGGATCGCTTGAACTCTGGTGTTCGTGCATCGATACTCTGGTTATTTTTTCATCTTTTCTGTTCAGTTTCACCTTGAGCTTCAATCTGTCATCTCCAGTATCTCCAGACTCCATTCTTTCATCTACCGTAGCTGGCTGAGGGTTGAGTAACGCAAAAAACTCAACAATTCTTCGGATGTAATAATCAGTCAAATGGTTTCTGTCTAGATAAAAGTAAAGGCAAGCTGCAGCAGCTATCAGCAAAATTAGCACTGCTAGAATACCGTACAGCCAAGTTAGGCTACTCCTCTCATCTATTATTGGGAAACTGATCTTGTCCAGTTGATCAAAGTCAAACGGCAAAACTACGTCTTTGTGTCTCTGATTCTTTGGAGCTTCCCAGTTATCGACATCTGACAAATCGAGGAAACTGGTCAGATTCATCGAAGGTGAGAAATCTGATAGTACTGGTTTCGTAAACTCAGCTAGCGGTACCAGAATGAAATCACTGGTACGAGCCATACAATTCTCTGCAAAACTAATGAAACCAGTTCCTTTCAAAGCAATTGTATGCCTTGAAGATCCGCAGGTTATGATGATAGACTTGTCATCTGGAACGACATAAATCCACGATCTTTGTTTTTGTAACTGTAAGAAAGTTGGCTCTTCTAGAACAAGCTTTCTCTTGTCGCAAGAATCTGGAATTTTTGTTGCTGTGGTGAATAGCTTGATTTCACAGACTTTGCTAGAGTAAACACTTGAAACGTGTTGGGTTTGTTTGCAGAAATATCGATTCTTGCTAGTTTCTTGACAGAAATCTTTGAACTCTCTCTGAGATATCAGCATAAATTCCTGGTCGTTATTATCAACGAGCAGAAAGGGTTCTTGTGGAAGAATGAACGCAAATTTATTGGATGAAACTGGAATGGGCATGCTCGTTATTTTGTGTATGTTGAATTTCCTGTAGTCTACCAAAGGGATTTTCATGATGAATATAATTGTGTAGTTGAAGAGATAAACATCCGGTGTGATGATATTGTACAACTGAGCGGCGTTTTCGAGATTGGGATAAAATGGAAATTGGCGTCCTTCGGTTAGGCTTGGTTGGATGTCCTGGAGCATTTGGATGAGATTCAAAGGAGTTAGGATATATGGGTCCAAATCACCTTTCTTTGCGTTTTTTATCACCGTAAATAGTTTTTTCTGTTCAGTTTCAAACTGCGTCATCAGAAACGTGAAATCTATCGACAGCGAATTCAGTTTCACCTTCAGCTCCAACTCGTTTATACTCTCTTTATTTTTGGCTACGTTTTCGTTGATGGTTTTGAGTTCCTCATCAACTTTCAACAGCTTATTCTGAATTTCCTCTACATCACTCTCCAACTTTTTCTGTGATTTCTCTTGCTTCTCTAGTCGTGTGTTAGTTTCAGCTAACATATCTTTCAGGCCGTTCAGTTGTTTCTGTTTTTCTTCAGAATCTTTATGGAAATCGCTTTCCAGTGACACAATTTTGTTCTGAAGATCTCCTTGAGTTTTCTCCAGCCACTGAATTTGAGATGCTTTCCTTTCAGAATCCACCAAGAACAGGGTAGTCTGTTGGTTGAGCTTGTTTTCTATTTCCCTTTGACCGCTTTGAAGATCCCCAATTTGTCGATCATAGGCTGATAAATCCACGTTACCTCCTCCTCCCCCAAAAATAGATCTCACACCTCCCACTATGAAACTGCCGGCACTTCTGAAAAAATTTCCAACTTCCTTCCAAAATCGTTTGACTCTTCTGCTTTCAACTTTTATTCCCAGAAAGTTGGCCATATTTTCATCTGTTTCCTCTATTCTGTTCAGTCCAATTCTGATCTGAGTGAACCTATCAAAAATATTTTCGTGTCAGTATGATGAAAGGAAATGTGGTAATTATGAATGAGAAATGGCTATTTTCTAAGCATTATTCTATCCACAAAATACTTTTCTGCATACTATATCCAATTTCAAAGGCTGGAATTAAAGAACAATATTCAATTTTGAATAACGTGAAGATTCTCTGCGAGGCAATTTGATAATGAAAGTGATCAGATCAAGTAAAATTTGTATCATAAGTTTGTTTGAATATACTACGATAGTATACTTGGAAAAAAATGCTGTTTCCCCTGAACACGTTTCTGAAGTCATACAACAATTATGGCCCGTCCCTTCAAACGTCAAGTGGAGGTCATAGTCCACCTTTTTTGCTTCAAAACAATCCAGTAATTGAAACAATTTTTCCATACCAGGAAGGGGTATATTTTTAGGAGAGAATCATTTTGGAGAAAGACAGGTTTAGGCTGTGATCATCTTCAAGAGGAAGATTAAACTGGAAAAACTTGCAACACTAACCATATTTATACTATACAGGTGAACCATATAGGTGTACCACAATAAATTAATTTAACAATTAGCATCATCTATTATTTTACAATATGTCTTTATGTAATGTTTAAATGTTATAGCTATATATAAAACAATTTTCAGCTATTTAAAAAATTAATTTCACAATATTACCTATCTAAATATATTTTTACAATGTAGTTGGGTGTACTGATTACTTATGCAGCAATCAGTACACCCAACAACATTATTTTAACAAGCTATATAGTATGCTATTTGGTATTGGTCCGGCAACGTTATTCATAATGTTATTACGTTTACTTATTTCTACACTCTCATAGGCATCTAGTTGCTTGTTGTTGTAAACTTGTCTAACTAATCTTAATGAACTACTTTAGTATGGTTTTGTTGCAAAATATGAGGGGCGACTGCTGATTTTTCAGGTCTTCCATATTTTGAGTGTGCTATATGTTCCTTATATCTCACTTCAATAGATCTTTTTGTCTGCCCATAATATTTTGCATCGCAGTTTTCAACAAGCTTGTTGAAACAAGCACGTGTAGGTATATTCCTGACAGTTCACATCACTGTGAATTGAATTGAGTTGAATTTTTTGGTGCTTCGTCTTTTGACTTTCCCTCTAACACATGATAGGTTCACAAAAGAAAAACGTACAATATAGGAAATAGCAGCCACTAACAGTTTCTCGAGGGGTATTGTGGATGGCATAATAAGGAAGAAGAAGTTTTGGGTTAAGAATGAACGAATTCTCGACTTTCAGAAAGGACAAAAACCAAGATAAATACATCTCAGTTCCATACCACCAATATACGAAGAACTTTGGAAAGATTTT